>JXOR01000075.1:102870-119636 GCA_001014335.1 Coboldia fuscipes
TTTTTTTTTTTTTTTTTTTTATTTCTATCCACTGACAATTTTATTTATCACCGTTATATCGTTTATGTTGGTCTCGATTTATTGGACATTTACGGGATTTCATTGTTGATGGTGTATAGTTTATCATTTTGGGTTTTTAGTTTTATTCGTTCTTTTCTGGGCGGTGAGTACCAATAATTTTTTTTTTCTTCCTTTCAAAGAGGAAAATTCAGTTTTTATTTCTCTCGTTTTTTATTTTTTTATGCTTTTCTGACTGTGGCAATTTAATGCAACCGAGAAAATCGTTTTATTCCGTTTCACTTTTGGTTTTTATTACTTTACATGAATTCTTTATTGGATATTGTTAGTTGTTTTTTATTTCTCGTCGATTTTTTGTGAAGTATTCGAATGGGGTACATTTGTCATGACTCCGGTTGGGCCAATGATTATTGGTATGCCTGTCAACGGATCCCATATCAGATTCATGTTAATAAGGGGTGAGAGATTCGATCTGATCTTGACAATGTATTGAAAGGGATACATTAAAACTGAGTGTACGTATTTGATGTTGTCGTTATAAAAGAGAGTGTAACCTAATGGCAATCCATTAGATGGACCCCGATGACCCTGATGTACAATCCAAAGGTCATATAATAGACAATTTATTAGAATTTCACACTACGTTTATAGTTCACTTGATTTTCCCATTTCCTTAACATCAATCTCTTGTACTCTCATCCTTAGTTGTTTGGTATGGGTGATAATTCATCGGCAGTCATAAAATACTTGTGTTAATATGAAATTGTTTTGATGTCTCACTGGTCATTTGTTAAAATTGTTCGTTTGTCATTGTGTTGATATAAGAAATGTACGCTAAACACGTAAGAAAAGTAAATGATGTTATTGTGTCGTTGAAGAACAGTAAATCTTTAGCTTAAATGTGCATTGGCGGGGGTAGTATTTTAGTATTTTTCATGACACTTTTATGTGTATTTAAAGGAAAGAGGCAATGAAATGAAAAGGTTGATCACATTTATCAAAAATTTACTGGTCTGCATTCAATGGTGACTGTATGAAGTGCCAGCAGCTGGTGGGTGAAATAACATTAACCATAAAAATCCCTTGGTAAATGGTTCACTTAGAAGTGCTGGCCTATAGAGAAGAGATTTTTTTTCATCACTTTCTTGTGTCTTTTTGGCACAGAATGTTCACTGAAAGATTAGAATGACTGAAAATTGTTTAAAAAAAAAAGGAAAAGAAATTGTCAATTTTTGGTCCAAATTGCAACTGTATGTTCCCTCCTGGTGATGTGATTCTTACCAAATATTAAATGTATCTTTTGCTGTAAATTCATTTCTGAAGAGGAGAGGTGAATATCAACCACATTTTCTTTTAAAATTTTTTTTTTTTTATCATATTCAATTGGAAACCAAAATAATGCTAGGGGGCCAATATGATATAAAAGAAAATTACTTAAAATACGGCATCCGTATGAAATCGTTTTATGTGTAAGACCCAAAATAAAAAAAAAAGAGAGAAACACTACATTATAAATGAAAAAAGAAAGAAATAAGAAAATGATATGAATGCATAGCAATAAAATATAAAATATGGTTTCTTATATTGGATTATAAATCAAAATTTATTACACACATTAACTTTATCTTTGATAATTTATTTATTATTATGTATTTTATTCCTTTAGTTTTTGTTTTTATACATCTTCTGCTCTCTGGTATATGCCAATGTGGTATATAATATTCTCTTTTTCACTGTTGAATTTTTTTTTTTTTTTTGTATTTCGACTTCTTTTCTCGGTTTGGGTAGTTTTATTTTTTTTTTTTTGGGCTTTTAACGCGCAGACATAAAAGTGATAATATTTTATATGTTTAATGTTTTGTATGTTCAGTTTCAGTTACTTTCCTCTACAGAGTATCAGTTTTTAGAGTAATTCGTTTTGTGTTCTCTCTGGTATTTGGCATTATATATTTCATATTCCCGTAAAATTTTAAATAATTATCATTCCACTGATTTCATATTTTTTTTTTGTTTTGAATGATTTATGAATTAACCTCTTATTACATAATTTATGGTGCACAGATAATTAATATCAGCGCGTGTTTTTATTATTAATTTTTATGATTTTAAAACTTCTTTGGTTGTGGTTCAGTTTTATTTTTTTTTTTTTTATAACTGATGGATTTGTGTATTGAACAGTTTCTCTCACTATTGCGTTGATTATGAGATTTTTTTTTTGTTTCAATTTAAAATTAAGAAACACAACAAGAAAATATTTATTTGATGGCAAAACATAAATTATGTTATTCAAACTTAATGGTTCATTAATATTGATAGCAGTTAAGACTCTGTTTTTGGTTTTTTTGTGATATGTTGACTCTTTGTTTGCTGTTAAACTTATGAATTTATAATTATTGATTAGTTTTCTTCTTTTATTCATAAATTATCTAATGCACTGTTTGATGACTGATTGAGACAACACAAAAGAATCACTGATATTAGAGAACATTTTCAATAAGAATTCGAAGAGAAATTGTACAGGAATTTGTGAATCACTCATTAACTACATTTAGAAAGAAAAAAAAAAGAACAATTTTCATTTTGAATTATAATTTCGGTATTATATAGCCCACAATTGTTGTTTTATTTAAAAAAAAGTTTTTTTTTTTTTTTTTTAATTTTAATATTTTCTCATTTTTTGTTTCCATAAAATTTGTTTTTCATTTTTAAATTATGATTACTTCAAATATCTAATTAAATTAACTTAATTATCTATGTATCATTTATAGCACATTATTAAAGGAAATCAATTATTAAATTCATTATTCCATTATTGATTAATCCGATAAAAAGAAAAATCGTATTTCATCAACTATAAACATTACACAATTGGTTAGAGTATCCAAAAAACTAGTTAATCCATTCGTATTGATTTTAATCCATTTGAGTGTTAATCATTCACTTGTTGAATTACAATCAACATAATTCACTATCATTTGTATCTAGTACACCATTTTCCATTTTGTTTTTTTTTTTTTTTTTTATTTTTCATTTTTGTAACATTTTAATTATCACAGTATTTAATTAGAAATCAATTTGTTTTATTTGAATCTATACAATTATAATTTTTTTGTTTGTTTGTTAATTCTCTCTCTCTCTCTCTCTCTCTCTCTCATTTAATTCCACAGTGTGTTTTGATATGAATATTTGGTCTTATGGATGTACCGCAGCACCAATTCGTTGGCCATATAGTGTATATGGTGGATAATATGGTCCAAGGGCAGCTGGATTAAATGTTGGATATGGTGATCCACCAAGTGATGGTATTCCGCCTGGTTTACTATATGGATGATAACGGGCTGCAGCCGCTGCTGATAATGGACTTAATGGTGGTGTTGGAAAATTACGATACATTGGATTCATTGGATTAAACATTGCAGCACCTTGGGGTGTAGCGGTTAATGCAACAGCAGTAGCTGCTGCTGTATCGGATGTATGGGTACGTAAATGTTGCATTAATTCTTCAGATGAACCAAACCGTTTACCACAATATGATTCACCAACAATCCAATTACATACTAATGATTGTCGCATTTGTGCAACGGCTGCATATGGATGGCCAGGCGGTAATTGTGACATGGCAACAGCTAATCCATATTTTTGTTGTTCACATTGTACACAGCCCGCTGGACATGGTAAACCCATCATCATTTGTTGATGATGCATTGAATATTGGCAACCGGTACAAAATGGATCTTTACATACGGGTATAATTGTTTCACCACCGGATGGTGTTTTAACACGTTGATAACTAATAAATGGATTCGCTTGAGCATTTTGGTAACTACTTAATAAAGCTGAATGTGGTGAATATGCGCCAGCATATGGTGGACGAAATGCTGGATTCATATGTTGTTCCATACCGGGTGGACAGCATAATGCTGACATTGGACTTAATCCGTATGGTCCTGGTTTATAAGCACTCAATGGCATATCTTTTAATTGATTTTGCATTACATCAACACCGGAACGTATTATTGGGCTAGCACTTGGCTGTGATGAGCTAGCTGGTGATACAGTTTTACGTTCCGTCGCTGAATTTGGTGTCACTTTACCATTTTCTAAACTATTTGAACGGCCATTTAATACACTTAATTCGGGTGTTAATTTACCATTTAATTTTGTATCACTATTTTGTTCACATTTAATTAATTTATCATCATTTGATTTATTTGAACCAACACTTTGATTTGATAACACATTTAATTCATATGGTTTGAATACTAATTGTTTTATTTCGGGTGATTGTGATGATGTTTTTGGTGTTTTCGGTGTTGCTGATGGTGATTTTAATATATCCGTTGTTGATTTCTTTTTATCGTTGGCCAATAATGGTTTAACTGTTGATGAATCGGCACCAATTTGACTACATGTTTGTGCCAATAATGCCAATGGACTCTTTTTTGAATCCAACTATATAATTCGGATGAGGGAAAAGAAAGAGAAAAATTTTTTAAATTAAAACATTTGTGCTTTTTTTTTTATCGAATTAATTTTCATTTAAGGAAAATGAAATTTTCTTTGGTATTTTATGTGGAAACTTACCGTTGTGGGCAACGGAGACATGTAATCCGGTTGCAAATATTGAGTATTTCCTATAGTAACCATTTGTTCGCCTTCCAAAACTACCATTTGGGTTTAATTTAATCCGTTTAATTTGAAAATTTGTTTGTAATCCGTTTGTATGTGATTGTAACACTTGAATTGTTTCACTTTAATATTTATTTGACACTAAATTGTTTTGTCTTGTAAGTTTTCACTTGAAACACTATTTTCTTATACTTTTTGTTAACTGTAACTAAAGAAATTTTATCTCTTTTTAGATTTGATGCGGGACCGACTTAAGAGATTCTACTATCGCGTATGACTTTCCAACTCGAACTGAATTTGTGTGAAGTGTTTCGGTGGTTCGTATGAGATGGGACTGATTCATTGGAATATCTCGTATTCCCCTACGGTTCTCTTCGTAACTGGCTGTTGTGTATTGAATAATGGTACGATCAGTTTCCACACTATGGCTTTCCAGTCCCATAGCCCAGGTAGGAATTATATTCATTTACCCCGCTTGATGGTGCACGATTCCCATACGGAACAACCGAAGTAGAAAAATTCATGATGGCTTCTGATGCATACCGATATACCCGTATTCTGAAGAAATGAAAATTTTTGAGAGAAACTCACCTGAATTTACGCGTCGATCAGGAATTTTTACAACATCAATTTTAAAACCGGAGCATTTTAGAATAAATTTATTTATGATTTTATGGCATACCGTAGTAATTTAAGAAAAATGACTATTTATACTAATGAACCCAAGCATTCATTGTGTACCCGTAGACAGGATCGTATAGTAATATTAATAAAAATGTTTTTCAATTATAGCGCATGCATATCCTTCGTTTCCTAACATTTCTCCTTGAATTTAAACAATAAAAAATAAAAACGAAAAATGGAAGTGATATTAAATGTAAAAGTTAAAAAGTAACGAATGAAAAATGGATAATGCTATGATTGAATTTACATATTAAAACCATTGTCATGTATTACGATTTTCTACGTGCTCATAATCATAAAGTTAATAATTTGATGATTGTAATATATAAAACGTGTTACTTTCATCCATTTGATATTCAAGAAAAGAAAATATTGAATTTTAACTTGTTGGTGGTATTTGGTAACCGCATAATAAGAATAATTTAGTTCTTTTGATTGAAAAATTATGATCAGAATTGTAATTAATACATTAAGTTTATATTCTTAAGAACGATCTTAGATTAAGTTATCTAGGGTTTGGTTTTCATTCACTGGAATCAATTAGAATAAGAATCACTGTACAAGCTGATAAAATGCAACAATAAAGATACATAGAAACATTAACACAAATTATGTTTTTTCTTCAAATTTTATTGATTTTCCTCTATTACAGTTTAAAATGGGATAACATTTCTGGAAATTTGACTTTGAACATTTTTTCCAAATTCATCGAGCAGAAATTTAGAATTTGAAAATAGAAATTTTGATTTCCTGAAACCAGGTCAATTTACCTCTTACTATTATGGTCGCCTGTTACGTTTTCTTCGAAAAAAATCGAGATTTTCTAGGAAAACCTGAAAAATTCAATAAAATCCGGCTTTTTCTACCAGGCGACCATAACAGAAAGAGGTTAACTGACCTGGTTTGAAAAAATTTCCAAATGAATTCTAAATTTTCTGTCCATTGAATTTCAAGAAAATTTTTTAACAAATTTTCTCAAACCAGGTCAATTAACCTCTTACTATTATGGTCGCCTGTTACATTTTCCTCGAAAAAGTCAAGATTTCCTAGGAAAACCTGAAAATTTCAACAAATTTCAATCTTTCCCACCAGGCGACCATAACAGAAGGAGGTGAACTATCCTGGTATCCTTTCTTAGGAATTTCCAAAACTGAAACGTAAAAGTAAAATTCTAACAAATGAAAAGTTAAAAAACCATTGAATTAATTTCCATATTAATCATCATCAATTTATTTATATCAAAATCTTATAATATTAAAATTTACAGTACAAGCGAAGTGTGGATCCATTAATATTCAATGGATATTCAATTCACTCTTTTCGATGATTATTCCTGACTGTTCCACTCCTTAGTCTCTAATTCATTTAGTGTGTCGTTAAGCGGGTATTTATTCACTTGTAATTCTTCCCTCCTCAATGTCTTCAGAAGAGCCATCTTACTGACCATCATCTTCTAGTCTCTTCAACATTGATTCTCTGTCCACCTCGTGGCCTTTTTGATGTTATACCGCCTATGCTAACACAGCCAAACAAAATTCATCCATTGAAGATCGCCACAAATTTAAGAATAATACCTGTAAAGAACAACAAAGATTAAAAAAAAAAACACACAGAAAAATAATTCATAAGAAACACAGTCACTAAGAACCATCCACATAATGTCAAGACAGAGTAAACGAGATACAAAATATATGTTCATTGCATTATGATTATCTCACTGAATGGTGTTATTTTCAATATAATTTTTGATGACTTTTCAAGGTAGAAAAAAACCAAAAAGAGAAAGAAACAAAATTGGAAATGAAAAAAAAAAAAAACAGACAGATGATGACTACTTGTATTATCTCAAAATCAACATGTTAATGTTAAATGGAATTAATATAATAAAAACTGACAGACATTTATTTAAACATAATACGTTGTTGTGTGTTGTTATTTTATTTTTTTTTTCTTCATCCTCTTTACAGAGTGTTGTGTGGTGTCTTGTCCACAAAGTGACGGGTGGACCCATAAAAAAAAAACACCGACACACTGAGCCAGAATGGTAATGTTTTTTTAGAATTTTCAATTTTATCAATGGCAGCTCTATAGTCAAATTGAAATTTAAATAAAGAAAATACAATACAACAACGTCAAGACATTGTACGATGAAAAGAAAAACAACTGTGGATAATATTCAACTTAGTTTACATTTAAATCAAACAAATAGAAAGAAAATGAATGTGAATTTTGATTTCGTATGAATATGAAAATCAACAGAATGTGAAATAGCACAAAATTACCAACTGTACTACAGCTTATAAGAGTTTAATCTGGCTTAGCTAACGATTTAAAGCTGAGTATTATCCACTTTCGTCTGTTTTTTGATTTCATTCACACTTAGTGTTTGATTTAAGCCGTTTCATTCAGGTAGTTTTCGTATTAATTTGTTCGGTAGCAAATTTATAATACAATGGCATATCTGTTGAATGAAATTTTCATACCAAAATATTCAAACATTGACATTTTTGATCAATGACACAACAATTGTACATTAAACATTCATTCTCTAATAAAAGCCTTCTGTTAATTAGTTTAACAGTTTGAAAGAATAACTTTAAAAGGATTCCTGCACAAGTAAAATTCACAAAAAAACAAAAACTTTGACAAAATGTCATTTTCGGGATATGAATATCATGAACAAAACCTTCATCTAAAACCACCATCAGAACAGTGATTAATGTTTTACCTACAATGTCGTCTTAATGTATGGCCATCCATAATTCATTTTATTATTACCACCACCAAAAAAAAAAGAAAAAAGGAAGAGAGTGAGTATTAGTCTCGAACCACTCAGAGTTTGTATGTACAAAAATGAATTTCTTTTTCAGTTTCCACAGTTTTTTTTTTCAGCGAATTAAAATTGAAACGCGCAGTATGTGACGTTTACACATATTATTCCATTGTTCCGTACATAATTAATAGGAACATAAATTTTGTCCATTATAATTCATTGGAATCCCTCATATTATTTTTCACGTGGCCTGAAACGGTGGTATACGTTTATTTTATTATTTTCATTTCTCTTGTGGGCCCAACCAACCAAGGACTCTATCATTTTCCACATTCTAATAACTCTCTTCTCTCTCTCTCTCACTCACATCGACTAATAAAACACGTAAACACGATGGATAAAACCGTGAAAATTCATACATTCAATAGAATTAGTAAATGCAAAAACCGAGAAACAAAAAAAAAAAAGTAAATAAATGACTAAAGAGAGAGAGAGAGATTGTACGCCCTTAAGTCGTTAATTCATATCGCGTTGCCAGTTGACAGGCTAATCTATCATGACGGTAGACAGTTTTCTGTTCATTTTTCGGTAACTTAAACTCCATGTACATTATTCCCCCTTCAAACATTTCTTGATAATAATCATTACTAGTGTTGACTGGTGTTGAAAATTATGTTTTAATGCACCATAATTTTGTCATTTTTCTAAAAAAATTTCTTGATTAGAATCACATGGTCTCTCCAATAGTCAGTCAAACAGAGACAGATGATTTGAATAATATGTAAATGAAGAAAGAATTCTAAGAATCAACAGAGTCTTCAGTTGAATTTTACAGTAAACTGGCATTATCACACGTTATAATTATTGAATACTTGATATACGTTCTAATGCCAATTTACTACTCTTCACTGTTTCACTATTTTTATTACCAAAGGACATCCTGTTGTTCCATAATCATAAATCACATAGGCCAACACAAAAAATAAATTAAAAAGAAAATTCTAATTGACCGTAAGCCAATTTAATCAATTGTTTTCTTTAACAATTTCCATTGAATGGACCATCAGTTATAAAATAATTATGGTGAGCACACAGGTAGCTCATGTCATTACAATAAAAGAAAAAATGAGAAAATTCTCTGAAGGATACCGAACTGCCTCTAATGCGAATAAATGTAATTAAATGCTATCACCTTCATGTGTTTCTCTTTTAAACAATTTTTGATTGATCTACTGTCCAATGAATTCAACTAACATCCAATTGTATCCGACCCCCTACAGGATAGTTTGTTTATTTTCATATTCTATTGAACGATGAGTATGTGAATCTACTGTTTTCCTATCGACATAAAATTTATGATTCCATTCAAGGACATTTCACCATAAATTATTTTCGTTTCAATCAACCAATAACAATATCCAATACAAGACGACATTCAAGCAAGCATCCCTATAGAGTTTTACCTCTAATCCAATAAGCAATGAATTGTTTTGGCAACAATAATCTTTGTATTTTAAAATTCTTTCATTCTTAGTTTCGCAGCCCATTGATAAAACATTAAAGAATCAATGCCGACATTTCCAAAATTAAAGAAATAAGAAAAACAAATTTCATTTAATTTCAACGGCTCATAAAGATTCTCTTCGTTTTATTATAAAACTGCAATGCTCATTTGGCAGAGCCAAACATAAAAAAAAAACATAAAATTGAATATACATTTTTGGCTGTTGTAATGCTATTTGGTAACGTTTATGATCAGCAGTAAACTCAAAAAAAAAAACAAAAAAAAACGAACAATTTCCATAAAATCATAAATTAAATGGTTCTCTTTTACTAAATTGTCAATGATATGGTTCTTTTCTTTTATTTTTTTTTTCTATTTCGATAAGACTACAATTATTTAATGTGTATATGACGGGTGAATAATAAACATAACGAATCATTTTTAACTACATTATCCATATTCAGGGGAATTAATTCATAAAATAAAAAAACAACGAAATTAACATACCCAATCAACAAATCATTCGGAAATCATCAAATAAAGACCTTAGATCCTCCAATATGTGGCACTTTACACCAAAATAACTTCCTTCCATGGTGGTAACGCTGAAAAAAAAAAAATTCAAAAAGAAAATCATTAAATTAAAAGAAACATCCTTAAATTGAATAACAATGGAACAACAGAATTTAAATGTTTGTCATATTTCATCATAATAAACTCATAGTTTTCATAGTCAAAGGCCATTCAATTGAAAATTCATTGAAACAACAAATTAAAAAGGAAACGTAGTATTCAAACAATAGTTTCCTACAATCAATTTATCATAACAATAAACCATTTAACAAATAAAATCAAAATCATAAATTAAATAAACATCTACATAATATAATTTACAATTACATCATATTCAATATGCCATATATAAAGACAAATACTAAAAAGAAATCCCCTCACCATCAAACAACAATAAAAGGAGCGGTACCATCATAAAAAAATTCATTCAATATTACATTCAACATAAAAAATTACAAAATACCAATCATTTCATAAAATAAATGAATCAAATTTATGATATCGGCAAAATAGATTTTATTGGACGTCTTAAAGGTAATTATAGTTAGGCAACACAACACAAATAAATTAGTATGATTTGACTGACTTACAGCAGGAGGTCTTTCACATCTACACAGAATTCAATAAAAAAATAACAATTCCATAGTATTCTACTACTCTTCCCAATATTCTCATCCCATATCACTCTATTTCACACTTCGTTAGGTTTTAAGTAGTATTACCGTTAATTAGCTTGTTACTTTTATGACTTCAAAAATGAAAAGAAAAGAAACGAACAAAACAAAAAAAAAAAAAACAAAAAATCAATCACCAAAACAACAGATAAATCCAAACATAACTAAAGAACTTTGCACGTCTGGATTTCGGTTATTCACAACCAAAGACGAAGGCGTCATTGTCGTCTCATCAAACAAAATTTTCACTTAATAACCGAATATTTGCGTTAACACTGGACATAATCGGTTCATTAGAAAAATGCATTTCAATTAACACCAATTGGATTTCTAGATTGAATTGATCCATAGTACACATTCCAAATACCAGATGTATTTAAATGAATAAAACGAGATAAATATGATGTACCAATAAAACAATCAATTCACAAATAATTTTCAAATGTTCATTTTCCAATGAAAAATGTTAAATCATTCCCCCCTTCATCGAATTTTAATGTTCAAATCACATCACGCACAGAAAATTTAAATGAATTTTCAGTCTATAAAAACCCATTTTGGTATTGAAGTGAAACATTTTGTTTCCTTTGATATGACATTGTGAATGATCTTATTGAATAGTTTAATCGTGTACCGGCACGATTTATAATATCGTAACCGTTTAGATAAATTTTCTTGATCACTTACGATCAACGAGAGACATAAATTATAATACAATTACATTGGGCATAACTGAATATCTTGTGTAAATGATGAGCTGTGAGAAAATGACTTGTATAAGTAGAGAAAACAACATCATTTTTTCTCTTTTTTCACTAAAGCACAAAACGAAAGATTTATTTCGATATTTTACTGAAAATTCTCTAAATGAAAAACCAATGGAGAAAAAAATTAAAAGATTTTCAATCGTTAAGTGAGCGCATACAAATCAATTTGACGTTTTTTTTTTTTTTTCATTCAATTCCATTAAATAACTTCTCTGTCTCTATCTGTTTTTAAATGAGTTTATCAAGTTGAACACTGATTCATGTTACAGTTAATGTGGCGGCATTAATTCCTTTGATGTTTTCTCTTATTCTTTTCTTTAAAACCGGGATAAGACAGTGCAGTTCTTACCATGGGTATGTAATTTCAAGTGTTTAGAGGGATTCAACTTATTGGTATGACTTTTAATGTTTTAATAGTCCAACGGATAATATTCAGATATTTTGAAGAATTCAATGATTCAATGAGTTGGCACCAAAGTCACTGGGATGTCCTTCCTCTTAGCTAAAACGACTTTCTATTTAGTCGGCGAGAAATCTTTGATAAAAAACACAACTAAAACATGTTCATTTTTATTTAATGTTACGTTCACAGCATCCACTCTCAATATACTCCTGCCTATTGATAAACCAAGAGAAAGAGAGAGAGATAACGAGAGATTTTCATTGAGAAAAAGTGATCTCATGCCGATCAACTTGGGATTTCTCAATAGATTTTCAACCATAAATCCCATCAAAGTATAAAGAAAATATATAAATTAAGTAATTGTATAATGAATAGACCTGAAGAGGAGATAGACCCCATGCCGTTTATATTTAATAAACTGTAAAAACGGTGTGATTTGTTATGAGCCGATATCCAATTTAGCTTGTTATATTCTCAATGAAAAATTTATTAGAATACGTTTGTTCTTTATTTATCATTTCGATATGGGTTTTGTTTGGGTTTTCCAGTTCCCTTCTTTCTACTTTAAACAACAGAGAACTGAAATTCTTGGGAAATAATGATTCTTCCATAATTTTTAGTTTTTTTTTTTTACTTTTTCGGAAGATTTTATTTGATTTAACCATAACGTTGTTTACTGAAAAAGATCAATTTTGTAATTTATGAGTTCTAGTTTATTCCATTTAATTCACGATTCAGTAACAAATCTGTCAAGGGGGAACACATTTGCAATCAAAACTATAAGATAACAACATTATGTTTTCACGGTTATAACAAGAGATTTATGACCAGATAATATCAAGGAAGTCAAACATCCTAATTAGACATTAAACGGTTCATTTATCTAATATTTTTATGGTGGGCTGACTAAATTTTTTTTTTTATAAAACTGTCGATTATCAATCATATCGGTTCTAGATCAACTATATAAATCCAGTGATTTTTATACCAAAACTTCTAACAATCTCTTCTATATGATTTCTGATTTCATTGTTGACTGTCAACATTTTATATTTGTTGGTGAACAAATTTTCTCGAAAAAAAAAAAAAAAAGTGAACATAACATGTCACCAACATTTTATAGAGTCCTATCCCAATTGATATAACCAAAGAAAAATAGGGAAACCAATCATATAATGTCGGCAACATTAATGTTGATATGGTTTACTATAATGGGTGCAACATGTCATATTTCAATTTGTTTGGCAGTTTATTATTAAAATGTTTAGGCAGTTATGTTCTGTTAGGGGGATCAAATGAGCAGACAGGAAACATACCAAAAATAAAAATGATTGAATTCACATACATTGAATGTATCGGTTCGCATTTGGTTGAAATAAAACGTTTAAATTCTACCAATGCAGTTTATGGATAATTCATTGGATAAATGCCATAACTGTAACGTTATGAAATCAATCTACTGTAATACGGTATAATGATACTGTCTATATGTCAGCGCATATCATAAAATATGATTGTAATTATTAGTTTCACCGAATACCTGAATAGTGCAGAGAATGCCTATACATTGCCAATGACATTTTTAATACGAAACCAACTAACAAAAACTGAACATTCAATCACACATCGTTTGGAAGGTGAAACATCATCAGATTTAAATGAGTTCAACAACAAAACATCAAGTCATCAATGTCATTTCACTTATTTAAATAAAATGTCATTTGGTTGTTGAGAAAAATTTCTCTCTCCACACTTGATTTAACTGATAAATATATCATACCATTAACATAAAAATATGCAAAATACAATGACAATATTATATTGAATTTAAAAAAAAATAAAACAGAAAAACCCAAGTACACATCGTTGACTCACTGATTCATAATTGGTAACATAGAAAAAGTTACTTATCCAACATATTAAACATAATACATTATTATGATATACTGTGACAGTTGTCTTTGAATATAACAAACACATTTTTTAATGTTCATTTCTTTCATACACCAACGGAGAGTTTTACTCTCAATTCTGATTAAAAATGCAATTTTTTTCTTATTAAAAAAAAAAAAGACAAACAGAAATTATTTAATTTTCCGTTTTCCTATCAACGCAACGCAGAGTTTCATCTTCTACACAAAAGTCTCATGTTTGGGGTCTTGACTGTCTTTTGACATAAACGTAATTTTCATTTATGCATTCAATCAAGTATAAAACATGAAGAGTAAAATAAAGGAATATCAGTGAGATGATGAGATCACACCAATGTCATGTTAACTCAAAAACATATAGGACACATATCATGTTTTAACGGTACTGACATAAAATTTATGTTTCATAATAATTCTTTATTTTTTTTTTTTCTTTTTTCATTTTCATATTCATTCAACGGTACCAATATCAAGAGTTGAATATGTAGTGAAGCGCATAATAATTCATATATAAAATTATTATGAAACGTGGGCCACATACAACATACCATAACAGTTTTCACTAGATTGATATGAATGGAGTATGAATATGATAAATTGTGAACCATAAAGTGATGATATGAAACATCTTTCTTGTTTATGACACCCCCACGTCGTGTCATTGTAATCGGTGACATGAAATAAGGCATACAATTTTTTACGTTCTCCCGATTTTCCTTACTCATTTATTTTTTTCGTTTTTTTTTTTCAGTTTTCTCATAAAATTATGATCATATTCACAACTAAAAAACAGAATGAACAGCCAATGTGCCAGAGGATACATTCCATGCAAGGGAATTGTGAAAAATTAAATTCAAATATTTTTTAACATCCCAACTGGTAAAATATACAGTATGCCAACAAACTTGTCATCCATTAAAATAGAATAGTCACTATATTCCATCGTATGTTTTCCGTTAAATTCATGTAAACGTCTAATATTTGAATAAAATTAGTGAAGCAATTCATTTCAAATGAAAAACTATCAACAAATAGTCTCAAATTAAATAAATAACTAAACAATCCTAATCAAATAACATGCTCTTTGATCTGTATGATATCAATTCAAACAAAATCAAATGAATTTTGTTGCAAAATCATCATCCCAAAAAAAAAAGGTAAAAGAAAACAAAACTAATCAAAATAAATTTGATCAATAATAGAACTTGAGATTTGTCAAATGATTTTCAATCAAACAACAAAAAAAAAACTGTTCGTTTCTTACAATTTCCTTTTAACAATGTTTACAATCTCTTATTGATATGAAATGTGATTTAAAAGATTTTCCATTTTATTTATTGAGCACACACACATTATTGGCCACAAAACAGATTTATACGTTGACACTCATTATACTTCAGTTTAATACATTTCATATGGGGGTAATGTATGATGGCAAACACACCCGGTATTAAATTATCCGCACTCAAAAGTGACAGAATCTCATAAGCATCTATCAATCGTCAAATTTTCAAAAGTAAGAAGATATGTTTTGTTATGTTAGGACTCGGCTTACGTTTCCATTGTCAATTGGGAAATTGCTTCCCTACTTATTATAATTCGATGCCAATCAAATAATCATGATCAACATCAATTTTTGATGAGATCTCAACTCATAAGAGTGACTATTCATGTATTTCCATTACTTAGGAGGTCTTCATATCTCTTTACACATACGTGGTTGATGACTTTCAAGAGGAAATCATTATATGAAGCACCTTTTTTTTTTTTTTTGATGTGCCATTTTGTCCACATCATTCAAGTATTTATGAATGAATTGTTCTTCAATTGTTTGATTTTATTTAAGCACAAAAATACTTTGAAAACAACTCAACGGTTTTGTTTACATTTAATCCTAAGTAAATCTCATTTTTAACGTGATCTCATGTTACCATCCAATATCAATCGGATAAATAATTACCAACTGAATCTTTTGAGTTGAAATTGAATAAACATTTAATACGAAAAGTGATCCTATAATTTTTTTATTTTTAAACAGGACACCGTAATTCAATACATTCCATTAATGTTCATTGTCATATTATTATTGTTAGTTTTACTTTATTATTCAATTCAATTGCTATTCTACTATTCCCAGTACCCATTTGGGGTAACATAAAGTGTCAGCCGGGACTTTTAAAAAACAAAATTTCAATTGGTTTTTTTATTTGCATTAAAAAAAAAACAACTGATCTATCGTGTGATAGTTTAGCTCATTACTTAGATCCTTTTTATTATTATTGCATTATTAAGACTCGTCATTTAAACTTGATTTTGATCCCTTTTATTAGTCTCTTTTGGTTTGAATCAAATTCAATTTAAAATTTCATTCATTGTCATTCATTTAATATTATTTGAAACGCACTATCCTTTGGTTTAGCATTACTTTTCATTCCATAAATAACAAATAAAAAATTAAAACCAATTTATTGGATATGACAAAAAAAAAAATGTGTAAATTCATATTTCATTCATAGTTTATAATAAATATTCTCTTGTGGTACGTTGATTTTTAAGTGGTAACCAAAAAAGGGATAAAACAGCATAAATAAGTTGATATTGAAAGGGACAGCAGCGCGTTATTCCATTTTTTTTTTTTGACAAGGATGAAACGACGTGACATTATAAAAGGACAAGTTAACGAGTTATATGGTTATTAGCACAATAAACAGCCAAATGACAGGCATATTTATTAGCATACACAGGAATATAAAACATCAAGAGAACAACAAGTAATTGTCACGCAAAAAAAAAAAAAAAAAAAAAAAAAT
>JXOR01000075.1:119799-306706 GCA_001014335.1 Coboldia fuscipes
AAAAAAGAATATCTAGAAGGGATTCTCAAAAAGGTGATGTAATACGACCTGGATAACAGTGAACAACGGCTTGAATTGGCAGCATAAATTTTAAACGTATTAAATTGCCCTTATCAAACACGAAACCAACAACAATTCTCTTCTATACGTCATGAGATTAAACAATTTATTTGATCTGTAATGTGTAAACTTATCACAGTTGAAACCCCCCTCCTCGTTTACAAACATATTTGGGGTGATTTTTAATCCATTTTTGTGAAAGGGGTTCATGAAATACTGTCACATATTTGGCATATCAACTGAATGAGTGTTATCCACCAAATAAAAGAGACACACTAAAGGATTTTCAACAGTCAGCAATGCCAGCCAAATCAAATGAACAGAACAGACAAAAAAAAAATGCCATGACACCATAACAAAACCAGAAAAATTAAAATGAGGGTTATCATTATTCCAATTGAAGCTTCAACTTGAGACTGTCAACCGTTAAAAATTTTCTCTCTACCAATCAATCCAAAACTAAAAAAACCTAACCTCATTTCACATTGGCATAGCAAAGCATACTAATGAGGTAGTATTTGTCTCAATGGGAAAACACAATTCACACCACAAACAGTTTTTGATGAATAAAAAGTGCGTGAACCACATATGTAGTAATGATATTCACACAACAAATGTCATTTAATGAAATGTACAGGTCATTTTGTGGCCATTTGAGACTGTTGTTTTACTAAACCCACAATGAAAATTATATATGTTGATTGCATTGAAATGTCAAAACGCTAACCTGACAGATTTAACAGGAAGAACAATACCAAATGTGATGACGGATTTCTGGATGAAAAAAAAAAGTTTTTTTTTTCCAGTTTTTATATCAACGGGGTAAAGAGACATTGATTGACAACGGATTGTACAAGAAGGATCGATCATTGCATATAAATGAAGTCCGTTAATTTAATGATACCGAAAGATGGCAAGATGTTGACAGTCTGTGCGAACCTTTTTTATACTTAAAGTTTTTAATTTTTTTTTTTATTCATTTATTTGCCAGATCCATTCACAACAAAACTTTATTGTGAATTAAATCAAATTCAGATCCTTTTTACCATTTTCAACGTAATGTCAACATTGATGTGATAACTTTGTTTTCTAACTATAAAACTTTAAAAGTTGAAACACTCACACATTATCAACATCTATAGATTAATATCATCGGTTTTCCTACTTTAAATAATCCGTTGAAAATAACAAAAATTTATTATTTTTGGTCTACCAAATTGAATTAAAGGATAGAATATTGTATCCAATTTATTCTCTATTCCCATAACATTTGAACTAGTTAGCCGGTTAACCAAAAATAACATGATGAAGGATAGCACCGAATAACATGAATAATTTAAGTGGTGATTTGACCTATGTGGTCAAGGATGTCTATTTAACCAGTGTCACATATTCAATGTGTGAGTATGTGGTGACATACTGACCAAACGACATTTCATTTCTATTTATACGGAAGCAGTATTAGAGATACGGGGGGGACAAAAAAACCAGTTTAATGTTGATTAATTTATAATACATTTGGAGCATAATAAATAAACTTCAAATCCCCACGCATATAAATCATAATCGGATTTTATGAACTGACAGGATTTCTCATTCGAAACAAAAATAAAAACACAAAATGAGATTTTAATAATTAACAATCATTTGGTTGTCATATTTTACAATAAAAATAAATTGTATGATGACTGGACATGAACAATCAACCATTATTCCAGAAAAGACGGCAATAATCAATTACAAATCAATAAACTGAAAAAAGCCGTTTCTGAAATTCCGACAAAAGTAATTAAACAAAAAAACAAAAAATGATTGATTTGTTTCAATTTAAAACTGCAAATTAAAACAAAAAAAATGATTGAATTTCACCCCTGGTCGCTCAGTCAGTAGTTTATTACCAAAAACGGTAAATGTCAATTAATACGAAACAACAAGAGAAATAAAAATGATTTCATTAAAATTCTGAATTGACAGTGAAATAAATAATAAAATTTTTCCAATAAAAAACACACCGATTATTATGACAAACATACCAGAAATGATAGTGTTGTATTCCAATAGATCGCAATTAAACACACAAAACAAGTGAATTCACTTTTTATATTTTTTGCAAATTAAAAATTACTGATAATGAATGATAAGTGGTTTGTGTCCATAAATAGATTGATTAATACTAAAATGGTATTTGTCATTATTGAATTTCACATTAATTGACTCTTTCAGATCCACTTACATGGCCATCAATCAAATAACTGATGATCCATCTATAAAATAAAATCAATGGATTTTTCAGTACAAAATTATTGTTGTTCTTTTTTTTTTTTTTGTTTGATTCCCCATTATTATTTTCAAGTGAAATCAAACTGTATAATGGGTAATGCTATTTTTAAAATCGTCCGCCCTCCCCACTTCACACACATATATCATATAATCCAGTTGAATCAAACAACACAAGTTGAATGAAAGCTTTTGTCATTTATCATTGATGCCAAAAACGAAACCAACAAACAGATCAATTTAATGAGATTCCTTTATTATTTTCAATTTCAGTCTTTATAATTCTGTTTTGCCTTCATCCAAAATCATGATAACAGTTATCATACGATGGTTTTCATTTAATACACTTTTTTTTATCAATATTTTTGGTTTAATGAAGTGGGAACCCTCTTATAATTCACACTGATTTATTTTTATAATTTCAATTTATCTTAAGTACACTTATAATCTAAGTGACTTAATTGTCGTAATGATCAAAATCAGATGATTAACCATGTCTAATTTTGGCTTATAAATTTATGATACCGTCAATTTCATATCATTTTACCATTAATTCAATTCTATTTTTGTGTTAAATTTTTTTAATACTTTGATGATTCCAAAAATGAAATTTTTTATAAAACTGTTTTGCGATGACATTCAATGATTATTCCAATTTAAAATACTGTACCGACCCCACAAAAGTAATAAATCATGTCTCTCTTTTTTTTTTTTTAAGGGTTTTTCAAACATTTATGGTTAATCTAATCGATATCAACTGTTGTCAGTCAATTATTGATATGAACTTCATATGTTTATTATATACATTTCGTCATTTATCCGTAATTTCAATTGAATTTAACGTGTACACTTCAATATTTCTTATTTTTTCGTATTCATTGATTCTTATTGATTCCAAATATAAAAGTGAATCAGGAAAATAAATAAAAAAACAAAATCAAATCAATCATAATTTATATTTAAGCCATTTTTAATATTTTTCAATAATTTTTTTTTTTTACCTTTTAACCGACATTGTTATTGTTTAATGTTATACCTGTCTTGCACTCAAGTGGTATTCACAAATCAAGAGAAAAAAAAATACTCGCGGTACTTATAACTGGCAATCAAAATTGAGCATGTCATGTTCATATGTAATACAGAAATATTGATGGCATTTTATGGATTGATTTTCATTTTAAAATTGTTACCTATCTATCTGTTAAATGTGTGCCATTATACCTTCTCGTTCTTTATATCATTCATTTATTTATAAATCTTTCATTAAATGTTAATATACACTGACACAGATTGTGCAAAAAGTATGAAATATTAATAGTAATTGTACATAAAACAATTATATGCGATTGTAAACCATAATATTAGTAGAAATTGTTGTTGTCCCCCACTCAATTAAATGTCCAACGTAACATGTTCAATGGCATATCGCAATTTCTATCACAATTTAACTATTAATGGGCCATCAACTAGATTGATTGGTTTTCATTATTATTATAACAAAAAAAAAATATCCAATACAGATTATTGTGCCAATCAATTTACAAAAAAAAAAATAATAAAAGACACATAAAACAGGTATAATTCATTTGACAAAAACTGATCTCAATGTGACAGCATTAATGATTTTAAATTAATACTTTTGATTCTCTCCACTTGATATTCAATCAATTGCACTTATACAAGACATTCAAGTTGATCTTTATCATCCTTTATGACCATCAAAATGCTGCATTTTGCAACCATTACATTATAACTGAATTATCATCATTGAAATTCCCCTATGGGGCAAATCAAAATATTAAAACATTCCTTCATGTTTATAATTGATGATGATCGACGGTGAATGATTAATGTCATATCAAGTTGTAACTGTGTACGATGATATCACAATGTAATTGAATTAAAAAAAAAAAATAAAACTTCTTTTGATATAAAAGAAAACGTGAAAGAAAAACGATAATTGAACGGACAAGATTGTATCAAGTTTTATTTATGAAAACTGTCAGATTAATTAAGTTAAACATTAATTTATCGTTTCTTCCGGTAATATTCCAAAATAGAAATTAATTACAATTTTATAGCAACTGACAAGTGAATAATTAACTGAATTAAAACTCCTTAAACTTCATTCTTCTTTAGATAAATGTGATTTTGACTTTAACGGTATTATAACTGGTGGTACTGAATAAACATAAATATCATTACCCAATTTTATTTCAGACAGTGCATTAACAACAAACACAACCGGAACTAAAAATGCTAAAACCCCAAGGAATATTAAATTCATCGATTTCATTAGATTATCATCCTCCTCTTCAATTTCTGGCGCTAAATTTAACTCGTCCTGACTTGAATCAATTTCAAATTCAACTGCTGGTGATCCCCTTTTTTGGGTTTCACGCACCAAACGAATATTATGATTATGCGGATTCACTGCATTTTCCGTAATCGAAGTGACTAAAACCTTACCAGGAAAACGATTCTCAATCGTTTGAGAACAAAATAGAATTACATCTTCCAATATTTTCACTTTAGCTGGTGTTATTCCATTTGGAAATCGTAAACGGATTGTAATCAATTCAGGCAATGACTCAATTGTATTCATACAATCACTTAATGTTAAAAGAATTTCCATCATTTTATCAAATCTTTTATCAAATTTAAAATCACTTAAAATCAATTCCATGTGTGTTGTTACATTTAAACGATTTATCTTACATGTACCATTGAATTGATTAAATACATGTTCCATTGTACCATTTGATAAATCCAATAGATATACATCAAAATTGTCATCATTAATTTGTTTTGTTAAACCAAACAATTCATTATTATCGATATGTCCAGTTACTTGATATTTAATGATGGCTAAATCTAAATCCATCATATTAGCTAACTGATCTTGTATACCATACAATTCAAATGATACCACACCTTGGGCCACATCAAATGCATTTGTTAAATACACATCATTCCATTCAGTATGATGAAGTGGTGAACGTCCCACACTGGCTCTTAAGAAATCATAATACAGCACAGCTGGAAATTTACCATCTGATGATTTAAATTGAAACGATGCTGGAGATTGCCAGATTATTAATCTACCAATAGCGTGAATCAAGGTGAGACGGCAGATGAATAATATTGAAAGAGTCCTAAACATTTCTATCGTTTCAGAAGTAAAATTTATTTGTTTCTTTGGGGGATAAATTCTCTTCTAATATTTTTTTTGATGAGTAACGTTCTATAATGTTCAACTTCTTTTTATTCCTTCCATGAGTTTTAATATCCGACAAATAACAATGAACTGGAACTTGATCACAACAAAACAATTCTTTTTGTTTATTCGGCAATAAAACAAGCACAAGGTATCGTCAAACAGCAATACACCATAAATAGAGATAATTGATACTGTCATAATTTTTAATGTACAATTGGAGTAGGCACAGGAAATAGGCTGACTTGATGGGTCCGGATCACGAAATGGTATTCGAACAGAACAACCTGACAGGGTAAATATTGGTCTATTTCCAATGAATTTAATTTTTATATTATGCCCGCTGGTCAATTGAGTCGTTTTTAGTGGTTTTTTACATCTGATCTGATGGTGTTGCCCATGAAACCGCATTCATTTTCTTATACACGTCAGTTTATTGAACAACCACGTCCAATATATTCCACTTTAAATGGGAACATTTTAATTGATGGTATTTTGATGTTTGATTGAAAGGCCACTAATTTCATGTTTCATATTATATTGAAACATTTTCATATCGTTTTAGGTCGTCAACTTTAACCACTGATCAATTTAATCGATTTGTTTGATATTGAAAATATAACAAGATGAAGTTAACATAAACAGAAGAAGGGAGAGGTAATTATATTCAACCCAACACACAATTATAGGGCGATTTTCTAAACTGCCAATTATAAGTGATTTTTATACAAGTAATCAAAACGCATAAGATATGTTATAGTAATTATTTATGATAATCGATTTAAATCATCGTGATGATTAAAAATTCTTCAATTTTTAACTTCTTTTCAATATTTATGATTTTTGCAATTAAAAAATGAAAAAGAACCAGAGAATCATACTACAACATAAAAGAATAACGTATTTGGTATGAAATAATAAGAAGATTATACAATAAATTGATGGATTTCATATGAAGGGAATTTTTTTATTAGTCGTTTTTCGTTTCCTTTATAATTTATGGCATTTGTCTGGATTTTTCTTTTATCATGTCTGATTCAACAATACGTGCGATTTTACATTAACCGTAACAGAGAAATAAAACTCATTGATGGTGGGATAAATTATGATTGCGTGCTATGAAAATGATTGAAGTCATAATAAGCATAAAGCATATCTCAATTACCTGTCATTAACTCTCAAACTGTTTGACTGACTATATAATATTCTTCTTCATTTATTCGTAATTTTTTTGTTCACCTTTTTTTTTTTTAACTTTATTACATCTCCATATGATTAATCGTTCATATTTTTCAGTTCACGTGCATAATAAATAATAACAGAACCATTTATTGTGGTTATGTGCACTTAAATCTGTAACTACCAACGCAAAATGGAATATTTGCAATAAAGCAACAAGAACCAAATTGGAAGAGAAAAAGTTTTACTTAACTGCAATGAGATATTTTCATCGTACCTGTCAAACAATTTCAGTCAATTTAAATCACTGATTTATTAATTATGATGATCCTCTTCACTTAATTTCCATTGAATATTAAACCAAAATGGAATGGATTATAAATCATTTCGTTGCCATCAGCCAGAACCAAAAAGTAACAATTGCAACTGAATAATACGTGCACATGTCTAGTCATAATATCAAGTAATCACGATTCTCTATACACTTCATATAATACAAGAGAATTTACAATGCAACATAGTAATTTTCTAAATGGTCATGTATAGTTAAATGAATATGAACAACTGAATAACGTCAGATTGATTAGCACATTGAACGACTCCATTTATTCAACAAAAATCAATCATATTGCGCCTAATGAATATACAAACTGGCAGTTTTCTTTTAACGAAATATTATAAATTGCAAGTACAAAATATATGGAATTAACAATAAATTGATGTGTAACAACTAGTCAGTAATGAGTACCTCATTTAACAACAATTGAACTAAGTAATACATCGATACAGAGAGAGAGAGAGAGAGATCTACAAGGATTGAATGTTAAACGTGATTTTTTCAACTCTAAACGTTATCGTTAATATGCGAGAAATTTTTATAGTTCACGTATATTATAATTAAAAATTATTATGGTAATGTTTATAATAAATTATTGTTCACTACATAATTTATGAGCAACTGGTTGTTAGTATATTCAACGTTTAATAAAAAATTTATTCAACAGTTTTCAGTTTATTTGTTAGCAGCTGAGATATAAACGTGTACAACCAGATAGAAAACCTCATGCAAATCATAAATGTATCGGCATATTAAAAAAATGATTATTACCTTTTATATTCCGCTGTACAATCAAAAATGAAAGAGAAACGTTGTTGCCTTTAGCATCTGTATCACTAAACGTACTATATCACCTTAAATAACACCGTATTTCTTGTACCTTAACTCATTATGATCAACTTTTATGTGAATTATATATTCTTTCTTTACAATATACGTAAATTACAAACGATAAACATATTAAATTGAATAAATTAGTATTATGTTTTCATTAAAAATTCATAATTTAGATTACAGTTGAATAATAAAAAGGAATTTCATTAGATATCACCACGTAATCTTATAATAAATAAAACTGAACTGATCACTATACACTTGCACACTAAATACTGATGGAAAAAACACACACAAAATTCACAATTGCATTTAAATAATCACATCTAAATCGAGACAAAAAATCACTCTAATTGAATTGAATTGAAATTTTAGAATTCTAAATTAGTTCCTTTATGACTGCGTAATCTATTTCATTACAAAGAGTTTGCCACAAAATTTTTAATTTATGATAATTTATTCAGTTTAATATTAAAACATTTGCAGTTTATAGCCAATAAATATTAATATTAATCTAAGGTCATTCACAGATTGTTAATATTAAAATCAAAGCAAACACATTAACCATAGTTAATAATTGCATTTGGCTAATAAAACTAACCAATTAATTATTGAATCTATTTAGACAGTTCTCCTTTATTTCAACCACACTTGGTATAATCTTGATAAGCATACATTTGTGGCTTTTAAATGTCCATTTAATTGAATGTGTGGGCATTGCTGTCACTCTACGTAGTTTATTACAAAACGTTTTCCTAACTGTTCTTATACACAGCAAAACACAAAAAACTTGAAATTCTTTTTTAACTTGTAAAGCGGACACAATATGTTTCAATTGAGTCAAGCGTTAAATTTAATGCCATTCATTCTATTATGTGGTTGGTGTAATTAATCATGTTGCCATTCATTTAATGTTTCTCTCTGTTTTTCTTATTCTTTCACATGTATGATGGTAATGATCAGATCATCCATTTAGTCATTGTGCTAAAATTTTTATTTCTCCTTAAGAAATCCGCATGGGATTCATTAAATGCATTCAGTTTCTTTTCAAATTTTTGTCTTGTACCGTTTTAGTTATTTCGGTATTTATTTGATGGTTTTCATACCATCATTATTTCCTTTTAATTCTTTTATAATAATAACAAGAAAACAAATCATGACTTCATATGGATATATATTCTTTAAATGTCAGGATTTGATTGAATGAAGAATATCTTGTTCAGAGTTTTAAAACGACTCAACAGGGTGAGTTATAAATTTTGCAACAATACAGACACAATTCAATGAGGATTTTCTCTGCATTTAGATTGACCACAATAGTTCAACTGTGGCCAACCACTGAACAGTAACAAGAAAAAGAAACTTACTAAACAGAGTCATTATGCTGTTAACGTTTCACAATAGTCAAAGACAGAAATTAACCGAATAAGAAAGAAGCAAAAAAAAAAATTCAACAACAAACGATGAATGACAGGATTCTGGCATTAATTGCATTGTGTTCAAAACGTTACCTTTTGTAGTCACATCATTCACTTATTCTCTGCGTCTTATTTTTAGGATTTTGGTATTAACTTCACTTTTTAGATTCGTTTGATCTTCACTCACATATCTCTCTTCCACTTCACTCACATTTTGTTAACAATTTTATATCAAAAGTTTTATTATTATTGCAACGGAACTGTTACTTTACGGTATACAATAACACTCAACAGGCCCCCATTCTGTTACATCGAATGACCAAAAGTTTAATATGACACAACGGTAGACAGAAAATTGATGATACACATCCGTTTATCGAATTGCAATTGGCAACTGAATAAAATCTATTCGATTGATTTGTTTCACAAAATTATTCGTGAAATGGAAAATAATGGGAATCCTGAATATCCATTTGATCCATTTATAGCGATTGAATTCACATAATCAAATGTTTATACAATTTGGTCGACAACTGTTGGCCATTCAATGAAAATTTTTGTTAATATGAGCATGTCTCTTTGCGAAATTCAATGAGTTTAAGAAAAATTAAAAAAAAAAACAAACGATACGACATAACAAGAAGTGGAATGAGATGATACATCAATAACAGAATTAAAAGTTCGATAAGGCCCATCAATCTTTTCATTTGTTAAGACAGGATATTCATCACGTATGACAAGAATGCATCATAAATTAAAACATTGGCAGACAATTGATGGCGATTCATTATCTACCCATGACTTTAGTTCGATTCTGTATAACAATTGGAGGTTTTTGTTTTCATTATTGTCTTATTGATATACTGCTGATGAATCAAACCATTTTTTTTTTTTAAATGTGAAAGAGTTTCTTTTGGCATTTCTGTTTGACCACTGCCAACCACATAATTTTTATGCATTCGCAACATATTCAATGGATTCACTTTCTCTTCAAGAATTCTCTTTGGGGGATTCACTACTGTTCATTATTTCATTCGAATATAAAATTATTATTCATAATTTGATTGGAATGAAAAATGCTTTGAAACCAAAACTTTGAGTTTTCTTTTTTTGATATGCTGTCAACTATTCAGCGCGACGCATTCATTATGTTGTCTTTTATGGTTATACCATAAATTTTCATCTCATTTATTATGTGCCATTGTTTTTATATCCAACATTTTACTATGTCATTTGACGGGGATGATCCATCAATGATTAAGAACTGCTTAATTGAAATTCAATATAATAGAGATTCAAAATCAATGAAATTCTTTTCCATCTCTTTTCACTGTGAACGCGACATTTTAACTGTTCCTTTATATTCGGGAAAAAAAAACATTGTTGACAAAGAGACACAAAAGAATGTCAGTATTAAAAAATACGCTTCTGTTCCCATTGTATTTATCTCATTATTATCACCGGCTGGTTTGATTTCAGTCAATCATTATTATAATATTTAAAATATGTTTATACAAATTTTCTCTTATCAATCGAAAGAAATCAGAAAAGAAGTCATTTGTGTTGTTTCTTCTTATTCTCGTTTTACTTTGGCGTTAATTCCAATTTTAATTCAATTGCTATGTCGAATGAAAACTTATAAATGACGAACAAAAAAGAAATTAAGTTTTACTGTCAGTCTATCTGTTTGGGGTCGTTCGTTATTAATGAAGCCGATCCCAAGTTTCAAGTTATGATGATGTTCTCAACATTAAGAATTATCAAAGAACCAAGAAATGACTCCTACCGTATGCCATCTCTCTTCTTTGGATTCTTTTAAGTTTGTTATTGTTAATACACTTCACGGGTCTCTCTTGGAACGAATGTACAGAACACAAAAAAACTATAATCGCTGCCACTGAAGATCAACATTAACCAGATTCCTTATAATGATTTTTTTGATTTTGAACCCATACAAAGTTAAAGTTGATGCTAAGTGACGGCTAGTCGATAAAAACGTCTCTTAAATTACTTACTACTTCTTTAGATATTTTCTGTTGTTAATTTCGTTTTAAACTTCTTCTTAATTTTTTTGTGTATCTAACCAACCGACAGTAGATCTAAGGGGTCGTTTTATTTGATGTGGATTGACTTAAATCTCGTGTACAATCTTCACGTATCAAACAGTATAATTACTTCATAACATTGAAGAAATATTTAAGAGCCACTCGATTATTAATCTTTACCCAATCAAAATTGATAATACGAATGAATAACTTTTCCGTTTTCAATCAATCAACTAAAGGTGTCAATCGTCATCAATACCATACTGCTGTTATTTTTTTTTTATTCTCTTTATGTTCAACAATCATACGTAAATTGATAGAATCAAATGCCAAAAAGACAGTGAAGAATGATTAATCTTAATCGTTTATAAAAAACCAGACAAGATTATTACAATGAATCAAAAAAAAAAAAAAAAATGAAAAGAAACCGAATTATCAATTTAAAACTCATGGCATTTCTTTTTTATTTTTCTTAATGAAAACACTAAAGGTTTTCTTCATTCGTTCACATTCATTTAATACGAAAATGAATTCATCAACAGATTTTCTTTGATTAATTCATTTATTAGTTTTCTTTGGTCTTTCATTCAGTACAAAGTGTGTACGTTTATTTGAGATGTCGTTAAAATTCATCTGACACCCCAATTACGCCAACATCAGTTTATAATTTCTTTTTTTTTTCCGTTAAATAATCAAAGAAAACATAATTAATTTCTTTTGCCAAAAATTGAATTTTCTCAACCGCAATTTCATTTAATAGACGACAAGTCATTGGAATTTTTGACAGCTTTACTGATAGAATCTAAATAGTAGAGTGTGAACTCATTTATAGAAAAACCACTAAAAAACGAAAAAATTTAGTTGTTGTTATTATGTTGACCTCACATTTAAAATTTATCGAGTGCCTATAATGAATATGCTCACGTATAAATAATTCATTTTAATTAACTGCAATTAATTATCATGTCTGTCGGTCCATAACAAAATATTACAAATCGTAATAATTAAACATGACAGGAGATAAATCATAATTTTTTTCTTTCTTGTTTTAATATTTCTCTATCTGAGCCCATTACTCAGTTATGTATGTTTTATTATGTTATGAATACTGTTCATACATTTTTGCTATTTGATATCTTATATGTTACGTACATTAATAATTCATTTTTTTTTTTTATAAATTTTTGATGTGGGACTATGGATCGTTTAAATAAAATCATATTTTATTATTATTAGATTCGTGGTTTTGTTCACGATTTGATGTGATACAATGTGGAGGCTGTACGCTATTTAAACATTCAAAACGGTCACTTATTAGGCAGCATAAATATTAAACATTAATTCTTTTTTGTCTATTTCTATGCTATTATCTGGTTCAGTATTTCAATCAATTATGATTAATAACTTTGTTGATTATATTTTGCCAATTTTTCTTCGTTAAAATTTGAAATTGTATGCGGTTTATTCAGTGGTTCACATTTCAACGGCATATTATAATAGATTTGATGTCGATTTTATTAATCAATTATAACCATCAATCTGGTCAATATAGAAGAGAAATGTTGATCCTCTGTTATAGATTGAATACGTCAGAAGGGGTTATTAGCCAACATTTACATTCCATTAATTTAGATGAATCTGTATGCTCATGTACTCGCCACATAGTCATCAGTCAGTTAACTGTTAAATGGACCCACCATACAATTCATTATACCATCCGTAAATTAAAATCAAATTCTCAAAGGGAATCGCACCCAAAATAACCGAATTATAATAATTCGTTATTTGCCGCTGGGATTCAACATCGTAATTCTATCTTGGGTAGTTAGTTAAGTTGATTAATGAGGGCTTCATGAAAAAAATTAGGTAATAAACAGCAAAACATATTCGTATAGAAAAACGTGATTCAATTCATTCATGTCTAATGTCTTAAACGTCCAAATGAAAGAATAAAAATACCCTCCTAGTCGTCCGTCTTAAATGATAAATGAGCAACGATGGTACAAACACATCACAATATTTCAACAAGAGACCACTGAATGTGAAAGATGATGAGAGTTGAACTCTAAGAATTTTCAATGTTTTACACGAAAGAAATATCAGTCTATCTGTTACTTGGTTTTGGAGCAATTAAACGAAGGGTAGAACAGAACAAAGTCAACGAAATGTCATTTTAAATTGAAAGTTAAAAGAAAAAAAATTATTCTGACATGCAACGAGACAACATTTTGACCCTGATTGACTTTAACCACTGACTTAAATGTACAAAATTGTTGCATTTTCTTCACTATGCCATAAATTTCAACGCTTCATTGCAGTTGATTGATGCCGTCAACCCCAAAAAATAAAATATTTCATTTCATGCACAGTAACAGAGCACAAGGTTGTCATCATTACATATCACATCGACTCAATAATTTAGCATAAAAGCATAGAATATCATGTGGTCTATTTCATCAGAATTAAACAGCCAACAGTGTTCTCCCCAATAAACAGAATGGCCTACATCAACGTATCTGTCCTGTCCATAAACACTTTGTGTTTGTGTGTTCACATCAACTTTCAATTCACAAATGATTATGTTTTTTGCAATCAATTCCACATACATCATATAATGAAAGATACATCAATGTCGACAATATGAACCATTATAATTTATGTATTCAAACATTGAATTCATACCATTTTATTATTGAATTGATTATGCAATTAATCATTTTTGTCATGACAGTAACCAATAATGGCAAAACATTTCATATCAACCATCTTCAGATAATTAGAGACAAGTTTGGACATTCATTTTGAATGGTATACGTTATTCTGTCTTGACAACGTAAACGAAAGTAACGTAATCAGCTGCTGTTGTTGTACTGGTATCCCCAATTTATATTTAGATTGCTATCAAAACGGAAGCTCTAATGAAGGTTGAATAATCTTATATAATAATTTGTTCATCTTAACCGTATGTTTAAAATTTATTCTTTAATGGCATCAAATACTTTGTGTTTTGACATTTCAAGTTTTTTTTTAATATAAAATGTGATTAGTGGTTGCAACAGTTGTTCAGTGGTTTTTTTTATATTTTCGAATTAAAACATGTCAGTTTATTGAAAACCATAGAGTACCAGTGAGATTAACTTATTCGACAACGTATACATTTTGATTATTATCCATAAGTCCATCAAATTATGAGAAACCGGTAGCCCATATAGTCATAACTCTTTCAATTTTTATGTAGACATTTGATGTTAGTGGTTATGGTTTCGTTACAAACAGAGAAAGAGATGGGTAGCACCCATCGATGCTACTAAATTCACATACAGTCAGTCAATTCTCAATCGTCTCTACTTCTCTAACACAATCTAGGGGGCCATATGAGTGTATGTTAACCCCACCGAAGTAAATGGATTTCAAACTATTATTTATTATACATGTCAGGTGAATGGAGAAAATAATAAATCGGTGTGTCTGAAATCAATGAGGTAACATTAAAAAGGCCGCACCACTCCATATGTCATGTCATGTGTATTAATGTACAACCGTTTCAAATATTATGTGCTGTTGTTTTTATATGAATTCAATATCCACAAGGTGGTGGCACATTTAATAATAGATGAAGTGAAACAACAACAACGAAATAAAATAATACATTAAAAGCATGTTTAGTGCGGCACAACATTAAAAATCTTGAAGTCATGTCAATCAAAGTATAGTGTTAATCATTTACAGTGTAACATTAGAATTTTGTTTAATAATCTCTTTTCATTTCAATATTAATATTTGACAGGTTAAAAGCGGACTGTTAAAAGACCCAATAATACAAAGATTATTTATTATACGTTTATAATCCATCAATAATTTACCAATTAGATATTTTGATCATAAACTTTTATGTACATTTTGACTGTAATGTATTTCTTTTATTCAATATGCTTCTGTTGACTGTTGATTAATATCTGTATTTTGGTATTAAATCACCTTTGATTGATCTACCGAAACTCATTATTAGAATTTTATTAGCCGGTGTTAAATTATGTCATTTATTCAACGTAAACTCATGTCATTGTAAACCAATGGAGGAAGCATTCAGAGATAATCAAAAAACATAAAACGAAGAGTCAATGAATTCCAAAAGACTCAATTAATGCTCATTGTTTATTAAATATTCAACTGAAACTCTTAGAAAATCACTGATTCATTATAAACCTGCAGTTATAATTTATGTAGTTTGTTCTCTATAATTAACCAGTAAATTGTCACAAATTAGTTAAATCAACTCCATTTACTCCATGAGTTTTACAATTTCCCTATTTTTTATGCCAACTTTTCCGGTTCATCCACTTTACAAAGAAAATAAAAAAAAAATCCAACAAAGCCATTAATTTTCACCGTAAAACGAGTATCCCTTTTTCCACAACAAAAAAAAAATAACGAAAGAATCACAGTGACAGCTATAGAATGGTAAAAAGAAAAAATTCTTTTCATTACGTTAGGATTCTTAAATGTTTTACGCTCCATTATAAATGGGAAAATATTTAATTTGTGAAAAATGATGTTAATTAATCTCTTTTTCATTTCAAGTTTTTTTTTTTGTTACTTTACACATCACAGTCTAAATGAAATTTTCCACAGTGTGACTGTTGAAAATGTTGAACGGTTTTTAGGTGATAGTCCATGGCATTAGATTCTTCATCGTCATTTCCCTTTTCATTAAAGTTCTATTCTGCATAAGAATTATATCCATTTAAAATACTTGGCATAGTTATTTATGGCAAAAACACGATAAAAGACATCACAGTCTACAATGTTGAAGGAACGCGGAATAATAAAATAAGAAATAAATTATCGCTATTTTACAGTTAAAAAAAAAAACAGAAATACTTCGTACTGTTGATGTTTTTCGATTGCGTCAAATACGAGTAACAGTTGACTGATGGTATTTTCAAACATATTTTCAATTCATTTTTCATTGTGTGGAAAAACAACAATTGATTGCATACGACACACAAAATGATTGTACGTAAGGAAAATAATTCATTTGAATTCTACGAGAATCATTGAAATTGTAACGATTGCAACGATTGAATTTAATTTATTGACTTTGGCTGCGCTCAACTTATGACTTCTATCATGAACTTCTGTTTTTCTTTCCATGTAATGGAGCACTTATTATCTTCTTTGTACCTTTTGTAATCAACTATGTGAACGATTCTAAAGTGAAACACTTGAAATATTTTATCTAACGTTTGTTGTTTTATATCAAACACTAGTGTGGCCACCTCTCAAACAATATCCAAATGATTTTTCTTTTGGCAAACACCATAAATTTTCGTCCCTCCCTTCTCAAAATGAATTTATTTTAAACGATTTTTCCAAAGCAAAAATCAAGTGAAATACAAACATTTATTTTGATTCTGTTATTTGTGGCTCATAACATTCGTATTTTCTTTTAAAAAAACCATCAAGTTAAGATTTATTTAACATCATTTTCCTGTTTGTATCTTAAAAACTGTAAAGTTTTTGAACGTAACCGTCAATGGGTTTGCATGCAATATGCAATTTTCTTTTCTTCTGTTTTTCTTGTTTTCTTATAACATTTTTTTCTTCAAAGGAAAAATCAAGTAACAAAACAACATCGAATAAATGCATCATTTCATCTGTTTGCAAAGAATCTTAATGGACGTTGTGATTAACTTCAAACAGTCAGCAGACATAAATTTTATGAATACTTTTCTTCTTTATGAAAATACAATTTCATAGTTGAATGTTCTGTATTATTTTATTTTTGGTTCACTCATTTAATAATTAACGCGTGTAATGAAATGAAACGCCATAACATTATGTTTGTAGTGAGGGAGTTGTGATTATGCGTAACATATGAGTTCATTTTGTTTCTTTGGTTCAAACTTTTTGAATAAACATAAGAAAATAAATAAATTAAAAGCAAAAAGGGAACTATCAAGAAACAAGAAGAAAACACCAAAAAAAAAACAAGCGCTAAATATTAAAATGATTGTTAATGATGAAATAAAAACGAATAAGAAGTCTACCTTTCATACGTGTCAATCAATTGGTTGTGTATTTATGCCCATCATTCTTTAATCTGTTTGAATTAAAATTGTTTTTTTTTGTTCTTGTCTTTCGGCTGACTTCTTTCATGTCTTATTTATCGTATCCATTAATGTGTTAGGCATATTATTATGTCTCATCACTCCTGCAAGATGAAATGAGGAAAAAGAAAATACTTCGTTTTCCCCCATTAGAGTTAGATACGTAATGATGTGTATTCTTCATTTAATATGTAACGCAGATTGAAAGATGATGACGCCTATGATCTTACCCGCATTTCAACTTACACATTAGATCTACTACTTTTCACTTCACTTAAAGGTTAATACATGTCTGATTGTACAAGGAAAATATTGGATCATTACGATGAGATGTACCATATTCGTCTATAAAACATATGATTCAATAACAACATTATTCTCACTATTTGTTCAAATGGCCTCTATTATTTATGTATTACGTTAAAGCCAAGTAGCGGAAATAATTCATTTGGTATGTTCGTTATTATTTAAGTGTCAATAAAGAAGAGTAATTAGACGGTTTATAAGATTGTTAATAATAAAAAAAAATCAGCCCAAGAATAATAAGAAAATTCAAAGAGACGTTTCAAAGAGTATTACATTAATAAGCATTAACATTTCTTTATTACCATTCACATGACAGGTTTCAATTAAATAATCTGAGCCGTGTCTCTCCTCTATCTCTCTTTTCCATAACATTTTCTTTCGTCTCTTAATCGAGTTTTGATTTCCAACCACACATTCAATGATGTGGCCTTCACCGATCTCTGTTACCTGCAGTTTCGTTACGCTAATGATTTCACGGGATCAACATATAATAAGAATTCTTGCGCTTCATTCAATTTCAAAAGATTAATCACGATCTGTTTTGCCTTACAACAAAATTTATGGTTTTCGTTAACATTTAAATTAAGATGCCCCAACAACATCTTCGTGTATACAGAGAGAAAACGAAAGATCATGAGAAGATGTCGTTTATCAACCAATTTTCGGTATTATTCTCTTTGTGGTATTTAACAGATAGATAAAGGTGATTAAATTTCGGTATAATTCATTTTAGATTCTTTTTTGCTTTCATCCATTTGGTTTAGTACAGTGCTCATCTCTTACGTTTTTATTAATTTGGTTACCACAGTGAATTGTAATCATCCCATTGATGTCCCGTTGAGAGAGGGTCAAAATGATTAATCAGTTTTTAATATAGCGATCATTAATTACATACAAAATCTTCTTTTATAAGTAATAATATGGTGGCTCATAACAATAGACCAATGTGGCCATAATAGAAAATTAATGATTTACTATGTTGTTTGGACACATCGTGTGGTTTCATCGATAGTGTGTGCTTAATCAACACGGTTTGTATTTATGTTCAATTCCAAATGGTAAAAATACAGTAGAAATTTATTAAAATACCAGCTGGTAAGTCATTTTATTTGAATTAAATAGAAAAAACTGCTCAATGAGAATTTAAGGTAGATGACTATTTCATTAGACAGAATTTTTTATAACATAAGAATCTAATTAGTTATGATTGCAAATCCATAAAATGAATAGAGGTTTATCAATCATTTAATTTATCTCTTTTTAAAAAATTATTCAATTCAATATTCAGTGTTGAATAACGTATAAAGAAAAATTGGTTAATTAAGTATCCAGTTGGTGTTAATACTGTCTTACCATTAAAATGGCAATTTAATAATTAGTTAAACGTGAAATAAAAAAAAAATCAATTCACCGTCAACTTGTTCATCGTATTATGATAATTAATGATTTTTAATGTAGCCAACATAAATCATTATGAACCGACTGTAAATGCATTATGAAACGTTTCTGCTTTTTTTTTTATTTGTCTCAACTCATCAAAGATCATTAATATACAACAAAATATTTCATTGAACGTCACACAATGAATCTGTTAAAATACTATACCAAACGTCTGGGTGTTATTGTCTTCATCTTGTCGGTTGGGGAATTTTTTTTTTATTTCTTTTAGTCTTTAAAGACAGCAATCATAAATAACGAAGAAATTAACGATAGAAAATTTTGTGGTAGACAACAGAAGAGAAAAAGTTGCGATATCATCATCTCATAATTAATTATTCGTTAAAACGCACTTTATCTCTCCAATAGGAGAAATGTATGGAAGTAAAATTCATGACTAACTTTCCAATGGAATTGTAGTTCCATTGATAGTGTCATTGCATTTAACTGTGGGTTCGCAACAGGACCGTTTCTCATACAGGAAAATTCAGTTTTATTGAAAATATAAAAATTCTTCTTCCTGTCACACAGTTCAATGTGTCACGTAGTACAAAAAAAAAAGAAAAATTGTTAAAATGCGTACAATATTCAACTGTAGAAAAGATAAATTACAATTCATTTCATTATAAAAGAAATCTCATTAATAATTTTCACAGAATTGATTGAACCTTTCTTACACCGGATCACCGTTAGTGTTATACATAAAACACCCCCAGAAATACACAATTTAGAAATATACACATCCTAACGAATTGCCATATTAATCAATCTTCATTCGCCAATATAAAGAAGTAATGGACGTTTCATCTTTTTTTCTGCCTCTTCTCTTTTCTCAATAATAATTCACTCATCCCACAATATCATGTCACTGCAGATACCATCAATATCCTAAACGTCATTTATATGTTCTGAATCAGATTGAAATGTATTGATGAAGCGAAGATTTTGTCCCATTTTTCCCACTTGCACATGAGCCTCTGTTAATGAACAGGAATTGATTCATCACATCGTTATAAATTGATTTCCATCCAATAAACACAGAATTTGCCTCAAGTGGAAAATTTTTATTCTGATTCTGGTCATTTTGTTCCCTTTCTCTAGATAAACAACAATTATTTTGTGAAACGATGGTGTATTAAAACGGTTGATTTAATTTAAAATTGGTTAAGTGTCTGTCAGTACACAGAAGAGCGTCAACGTAGTTGAATAAAACGAATTAATAATTTATTTCAACTTCAATTCATTTACATTATCTTCATTATCACTGGTTGAATATCCCCATACAAGATTCTTAACAGCAATTTTATTTAACTGAACGTTGAATTATAATCAAAACAGTGTTTATTGATGGCTTTTCATATTCAATGAGATTTCTTTTTATTCGGTACATAGTCCCTACTACTTGCCTATTGACTGATTTTGAATTGGCGAACAGTTAAATTACAATGAGTAAAACGAATTGTTGAATAAGAAATTATTAAACAGTTGTTGGTTTTCATTCATGAAACTGCTTGATGGTATAATAGACAATTTTACCAAGCAATAAACAGTAGAAATATACAAGAAGTTATTCGATGGGTATTAAAATATTTTTAATTCATTTCATAGTGAACATAACCATTTATCATAACCGCATCAACAAAAACATAATCAATCTTCTGACTCCCGGCAGCAGTCATTAATTTGAATTGAATGGTTATGTATACACATAACAAAACAGCTAGACATCATACAATATGATGTATGGCATAATAAATTATAATATGCTTTTCCTTTTAACATTTTTTTTTATTCGGTACAAATCGTGTGTACGCTTAACATTAACGGTTGGGGCTCATTTCATTCAATGTGAGTATGAGAAGGATTTTGCTTCCATCATCTTTCAAAGAGCTCATTTACTCTCTCATCATGATTACTTCAATGGATGATGACTTGGCGAGAACTTAGTCTTCCCTCTGTATAACTTCTGCTGTCTAGTGTGTATGTTTTCTATTCTTGATTGTCATGGCATTTGAGTTATTATTTCTATGATTTTCTGTATTATTATTTTCTTTATTTTCATTTGGGGTTGATGGGTGCCCGCAGGATAAAAGATAATTCATTCCAGTTACGTCGTATACAATGTCCATATGACCGTTGTGAATAAGGATCATTCATCGGTTTTCATTTCAAATCCAACTTGATATAAAATCACTGTGGTATTAAACAGCTATACCCGATCTATTACAAGACAGGATACGTTTAAAGAGTAATGACAGTAACGTGACGTGACCGTTCAAATGTTGGCTTTGCGTGTTCAACTTCTTAATAATTCCCCAGTTTATCTATTAAATCAATGGTGGTTTTCATCAGCTGCCATTCCATTTTACTTGCTTTCTACAGACATTATAAGACACCTCATCATCTACTACTTATCATAATGATTGGACACACCTTACACTCAATTCTAACTTTTCTATTGGAGTCAAGAGTCACTCATCATAAAAAATCGATTCGTTAAGGATAAACCAAAAAAAAAAATTATTTTCACATTTTTAAGATTGATCGTTTCCATTTGTCGTACAATCGTTCTATAATCCGAACATAAAAGCATTTAAATCACGACAAATCTAATTTATTGCTTATTTAATAGTTAATTCTATACATCGTTGTATACATAGGAATCAATGAACGTAAATAATTAAATAACAACATAAGCTAAATCTGTTAAGGACATTTTTAACTGAAAAACAACAACATTCAATTAAATGAAACGATAAACAAAAGTGCATTACACCAGAGATTTTCAATAAACGAATGTATAATTAGGTGGGATTAAATTCTTGTTTGAGCGTTGAATATACTTTTATCCATTGAAATTGCATCGTATAACATGAAAGGTTTTTAATTGAATTCTATGTATACAGAAAATGAAGTAAACAATAGAGAAAATATGTCAGAATACTAACGATTAGTTCATAAACCGGAACATTTTTCATAAAATAGAAAATACCAAGTTCGTTAAATTTTCACGTTCCATGGAATTTCACCAGGAATATTTTGGCATTTTAAAGGAATTTCATAACCGAGTGTAAAATCTCACTAAATGGTTCAATGGCCTCCCACTGTATCTGACTGTTTCCCGTATGGAAACCATAAATTATCTCTCTGACTCTCATAGGACCGGTATTCCCAACCGGACGAGTTTTATTAAAATATTTCAATCAAAAAATAATATGAAAACAGCAACGATTTTAAGGGAAACTTTATATTGAATCAGGTTAACACTCAATGCGGCATAGAGTGGTGTACAAGTAACACAAGTATTTTAATAAATCTCTTGACTTTCTATGTGTTTTTTCTCTCTATTTCGGGTGAAATTCTGTTGATCATTTTTTTAGTGTCTCCCCCACAATATAAATGCATGTGGAGAGTAATGGATTATATCAAAAATTTACTAGAGCACATGATGATAGTCAATGATATATAACATATAAATTCCAAGACTTATGCTTAACATTTTGTTCAAGTCAACTGAATAGAATATTTTTGGTTGCATAACTCTCTCTCTCTCTCCTTGTTGGTAATATTTTGTGGACTTTCGATTAAATTATGTGTATGGATGAACATAAAAAACATCCCCAAACCAACTGTTTGTAAAGAATAGATTATTAATATGAACCAAAAATTTTGAAATATTTCATTGGTTAAGAGATTAGAAAATAACTTTTCGGAAAATGTTATTCGGTTGTTGGGTGTATGGGTAGCAAAGTATATTTTATATATGAAAATATTAAGTTCCAACAGATTACACACGATTTTCTATCGTGAACATTTAGTTACAATGATAAACGGTTTCCGTATCCGTCTTTGATATATGAAAATGTTATTTCGCCCTTTCCCAGTACATTCGTTTGTTGAGGATTTTCATTAAATGGTTTTACAGTTAGGTGAAACAGTCTGACAAGAGGAAACCACATAGTCTTTCACTCTATTCGCATAACTCTCACTATGAGAACGAATTATAACTTGACTTCAAGTGGTATAGAGGAAATACTCTTTTTCCATGGGATTTATATTTGTTGCATTGCATTTGATTGCTATCACCAATGCAATCCAGAATGATAATATTTCTAAAAAAAGGGTAACAAAAGAATGAAAGTTATTCAACCCACTTGAATTCATTCAATTCATTCAAAAAGTGTAAAATATCTTTGCACTAAAAATCAAGAAATTGTTTCCAATAATAAAAATGTCTTAACAAATGAAAAATAGAAGAACCGGTTTTATGTTGTTAACTATCCATTTATATGGGGTCCATCCCATTGTCAGTTTAATTATCATCCGTGAAGTCATTAATTTGTTTATTTGTCATTTTCACTTAATCAATAAATGTGATACAGTAAAATACCAAAGATTTAGATTTGTCAGTCGTGACCATTTAAAATTAGGGTGAGAGTTCACCCAATTAACAAAGAATGCCATCACTTCAACGTGTGAATCTCATTCCATTAAACTATACGTTGTACCATGTGAGAGACAAGAGGGGGTTTCACTTTTCGTGGAATCACCAAGATAATGTCAGACAAAGTGATTTATGGCACTGGATTTATGTATTCACCCTCCTCAATAGAATGAAAAACACAGAGAGAAAGAGATGGATCCACTCTGTTATAGTTTTTCTGTTTTTCATTTCCAATCTGAGTTGAACCAGTGTGAAACTGGGGAGCACACAACCGAACCAGTGAACTTCTAACTGTCGGCATGTAACTTTTAGGATTTCCCAATGTTCTATTCGCGTGTTATAATTCTCTTTGACTTCTATACTGTCCCACCATACATAGAATTTTATTTTCCGCACAGAACCATCTGTCATCCCTTTCGACATAAATTACATAGTGAACATCGACCACCACCAAACCATTTCATAATATATGAAAAACAATCTATTCTGAGTTGTCGCAATGTTTTCAAGATCGTTAATTCATTCTACCATAGTGTGTTAAGAAAAACGTTTCCCTTACTCACTTCATACTTAGGGAATTTTCATCAACTCGTGTAGCCAAATAATAACGTTTTGATGTACAAAAGTTTTAGTCAAATGATTACGAATATCAGTTACGGGAGTTTTAAGATACACTCATCATATAAGAATACGAAAACAGAATATATTCTATTCTGTAGTGACTTGGAAAAGCCTTCCATGACATGGGTGATGGGTGATGGGTGATCAAAAAACCCCCTGTGAGTTCATAACCGATTGCTCACACTGTTATGTCAAAATATACTGTAGGAGTAGTCTCCATGTGCCAACTGTCTTCCATTCTTAAGAAGTATGGGACCAAATGAATAACGAAAATGTGATGAAAACTCTAGGTATTCTGCTCGATTTAGAAGGCAAAAAAATAATGGGACGAACGAATATACGAAAAGGCATTTGTTTCAATTTTTCTTTTGAGCTTTTTGCACTTTGGCATTTGAATGACAAACGATGGTCCAATTTTCTTCTTAATATTTCTTATATTTTCTTCTTTCTCCGTATAGAATTTTCCTTACGTCTATTATACAGTTACACTATAACTGGTAACCGTCAACGATTTATGCTTCACGTCTGGTTTTATTAGATTCGTTTCACTGTGTTTTCCATCCCCCATTCAACCGTTATATATATTTTGTTCAAAAAAATATATTGGAATTTGCCATCAGGCCAGACAGTTAAAAACTGGAAACTGACGAGGAGTGTGGGTGACGGCAATGATGGTTTTCCACAGAATCTGGCAATAGAAAGTGCGATAGGAAGTGGTTGAGCATGACAGACATTTGTTCAGCTATTTTATGAGTGCAAAGGGTGAACTTGATTTATGTACCATTGATGTCAGGAAATGTGTGTTATGTTATCCTTTTTTGTTCTCTTTAGTTGGTTTTTTTCTGCTGTTCTATACAAAAGATGGGCATTTCCTTTTCACGTTTATATTAGAACGGAGTTCCCATCGGTATTGGTGTGTACTTGAAATGAATATACGACAACAGATTCCATCGGTTAAATGAAATGCCGTTGATAGCTGTTAGTTGACTATACAGTCAACATTTGATATAAATAATTACATCAAGTTCAATCCGGTAATTCGTTTAGGAAGATAAAAACATGGCAAATACCAAATAGATTAAGGGAGGGAATTTCTCTTTAGACTTTCTCTCTGTCTTCATATCCCTTGGCTTAATTCTAACTCGCCAAATTGATCGACATCTTTTGAGGACAATTTAATTTTTCTCTTCTGTTTCTCTCTCCACTAGAATCAGTTTATTTGATTCAACCATAGTGATGCATTTGTTATAGAACCCATCAAATAAAAAAACAGGATCAAACTCATTCATTTAAACTGTCTGGTTTATAAGAAAATAAATACGATTTTTTTTCCTTTCCTTTAATATTAAGGATTTTGGTATCCGGATACTATGTGACAGCATAAATCATTCAATTCTTGTGGTTGGTTTTCTTATAGAACAAACACCAAATTGAAGTGTGAGGTAGTTCACACATTCAATGGTATACTAAATACAACGGGGGGGTGAGTGATACGTCAATTCCATTTTCTTATCTCAATCAAAGTGTCAGCAAATGAAAGCACAGTAAAAGAGTGTTTGGATTATTATAGCAGATTTATCAAATTATACGGATTATGAATATGAAATATCCGTATAAAATATGCTAAATGAACGATGATTTATTATATGAGAATATACAGTGAGCATAAATACATAATAGAGAGAGGGGGCACAACAGTACCAATTCAACTTTACGTTAGATGACATTATTCATTTCTTATGGATCTCCATTAAATTAATTTATATTAATTATATGAAAAATATTGTACCTGTTTCTTTGGCAGTAATAAATTACAGGCCATTTCAACTGCCAGTTAACCATTGGTATGAGAGTTTTTAAGAAAATCCTAAACTGTACATACATATATCCTCCCAAAAGGAAATCATAATGTTTAGTAACTTCCATAACGAATGAATTACACTTTCTATATTATGCGGTGCACCATACCGACACATCTAAGAAAACGGAAATTGTTAGAAAATCACCTAATTTTTCTTATGGTGTGTCGTGTGCAAAATACCTGTGCGGTATGTATTTTCCGTCACATCTAAATGCATTTAGTTTATTAAATAAAATTCCAAATAACAAAAATACAAAGTAATTTAAATTGTTTATACAAAATAAAATAAAAATTCATGATATGCACGCGACTAGTAAATTTTTTGATGGAGCATATCGGTCACAGTCATAACACTAAATATGTTAACTAAATTCACCTAATGGCATACCTTTTTAATTTAACAATATATTGTCCGTTTTTTTTTTCTCGAATTCTTTTTACGATAAATGACCAGTTTTCACGAACTTCTGGTTGAACAACGACATAACAGTTTAGATATTCTCTATAGTGGGGACATATTACATAAATATTCCATAGAATTTTCACAACATAAATCTCATAATACATATTCAAATAATTTTCATAGTACAGAAACATAATTTAAATTAACTCAGGTTTATTGTTTTTTATTACAATCACATAACGTCCGTTAAACACGTAAAAATTAATTGTTTTATTCACGTTTTCTATTTTGGCAGTAGTAAACTGAAATGATTTATGTGTGAGTTTCATTCAATAATTAAAATAAATTGAGTAATATGCAATGTGTAATTCTGTTTATTTTATTAAAATGCCTTTACCACGTCTCTCTTGATAATTTATTAGCTCAAAAAAAGCCCGTAAAAAACATAAGAATTTCAAGCATTTTCAGTGAATTAAACGAAAAAAAATATTCACTAAAGGAAATAACAATAAACCAAGTGATTCAATAAATTTTCGGCCAGAGTTAAAATAAATGATTTACAGACCAGCACACAACTATTCATAAACCATAAATTTTAATTTAATTCTATAATTCACGTATCCACCCACAATAATTAATGAGTCTTAGTTAATAATGGATAATTACATTTAATTTATGATCATCATTAGGATTTTGAATTATTTTTGTTATTTTGATTAAAATTCAATGTGAACATATCGATTACACAGAATTCACATGAGATGTAATTAAAGTTACCTGTTTAACATAACAACTAACACATGTACAATCGTACACTAATTAAATTCAAAAATAAAATATCCATAACATTGCAATAAACAGCACACAGACAGTTGAAAACCGATTACATGGAATTTTCATATAAATGAATTGAATAATTACATCTGGTTATCTAAAGTACAATTTAAATGTTCATTTTATGTGGTATCATTTTAATGGTCTGTGTTTCGGTTATTAATGTCACTTTCGTTTACATCTAATGTCCATTATTCGGCCACAATTGTTTCATTAAAATAATTTCACTTGCGTTATTGTGCACGGTATATTATATCTCTATGGATAATCATAAAATATCTCATTCCTTATCAAATAAACAGAGAAAAAGAAGCGACAAAAAAGAAAAAGGAAAGGAATTATATCCTTGGTCCTTTGGGTTATTATTATTGTGTGTGCGACATTTTTCCATATGCGATAAAATACAAACGGTGGCCAAATACGAATTAGAGTCCGTAAATACTTTGGGTTTTGTTAAATTGCACAGCTATCATTTTTGAATCTCATAATGGTTCTCTCAATCAGATGGCGATAATAACATTCTTTATTTCGTTTCTTTTCTTGCTCATTGCGGTACTTTGATATACCACCGTATAACGGATTCATTTATTTACTAAAATTGTCAACCCTCGCAATTCTATAAAGATTCACCCGTAAGAGAAATTCAGTTTTTGGAAAGTTAATGGCCATCTTCAGATGCCATTTTAACGACACTGAATGAACGAAAGAAAAATTATTGTTATTTGACCATAAAAATGATATTTATGCTTTTCTACTCCGTTTCATAAGGGAGGTGGTGTCATAATATTATGACTCAGGATAAATATAGAAAATTTATATAATTTCAGCACACTATCCAATGCATATCATAACAAAAGATTTGAATGGCAGTAATACATAAAAAAAAAAATAAAATAAGTCATGATGATGTTGAATTACACGAAACAAGATGGGGAAAAATGGGAAAATAAAATTGAAGTCAATTTAAATCGGATTTTTCTTAACATGAATCGATGAATTTTCATGTCATGATCATTTCATATTTATGCACCCGATGAAAATGAAATAAAAAAACAGAGAAAATTATCGAACAATATTCAAGTAGTGAAAGAAATAAAACTATTGATGTGTTGAAAACATAAAAATCGATTTTCATTTTATGTATTCAATGGTGTACATTTTAAAAAACGATATTCAATATCATCTTTTAGTTGAATTTTGATGGTTTTTCTTTCATTTTTTTTTCTTGATATTTTACTTTAAAATCACTTGAGACACTAAACAAATATTATTTTGCAAATGGATTGTGTATCATCATCATAATCATTTTTATGATGTTTTTACTCCCCCACCCGCTTTATGCTAAAATGAACATTGAATATTTTACTTAAAATCCATTTGATACGAAAGGTGAACAGAGATATTCTTTTACCACCTTTTTATTACAACTTTCTTTTCTTGTCACTCCATTGATATCGTCTTGGGAAATATTCAATATTGTCATTCTACATTGTATTATGGATAAGATGATTTTTAACGGGCCAACGCACATTCGACATTTTTATAATAAAATAGGAGTCAACTAAAAGAGTTTTCCATACAATTTTCTCACAAGGAACAAAAAAATACTTTCAAAATGTGCTAAATTTATTTATTCCTTGAGACACATCATAAATGTAAGTAATATAGAAAATGACATTATACACTTCCTAATATGGTGATGTCTGTTTCTTTATCCTCAACATATCCAGTTTATGTTGCAATTTACTTGTGTTACGTGCGATATTATGGTAAAACGTTTTTCTACTCATACGTACTAATAGAGCATTGAGTTTTATTACATTCGATATACGGATGATTCACTAAGTGATGGGCTTGGGGCGGGTGGTTGAATGCGGTGGATAAATGAAAGTGAAAACCAGGCGATTTTCAATGTGGTTTCTGTTTACAAATTGAGTTACTTATTTTCATTCTTTTCTATTTGGTGGTTTATTTGGCCATTCTATGACTAAAGTGGTGGTGGCACTGTGGCATGTAAACGGTATGAGTAGGATCACTTTCACAAACATTAGACCACACATTTTGATGTCAGAGGGTATCATGTTTGGATATAACAACAGCCAATGTTTTCTCTGATACATAAAAAAAAGGGAAAATGTTGTGGCAAAAATAGGTGATTATTGTAACCGACCCTTAATAGGGATGTTTAGTGAATTTAAAAGACCACCTAGACAATAATAACTTTTTATCTCTTTTATGGCTAACTGACGGCTGGCCCCCATATAAATGCTTTTAGCATATTTATGTTAAATGTTTATGATATCACATTATTTGATTACACAGAAAATTCGTAGAATCAAACCAGACTCACGTTCTACCGTTTTCAGATCATCTGACAGTATAAGATTTTCCAAAATAAAATACCAGAGAAGGTTCAAAGTAAATGAGTTTTCAAGAAAACCGTTTGAACATACACAACTTCAAGTAATAACATTGTTTGTTATAATTATTGGATTAAATCATTCGTTGTTAATTTTTGGGGTTTTTGAAATCGTTTTCTACTTGAATGATCTAAAGGAAATAATTTAGTCGGTCGATTTAGATTCATTAGATTTAGCTCCTCATCTTAAATGTTGCAGCTTCGTTTAAATCAAAAAAAAAAAAGGTTACCAATCTTAAAATGGTTCAAATTCAACGACGCCAATGCCAACTAAATGTGAATGCATATTTTCTAAAAGCAATAGCAATGCTTCTATCAAAGTTCCCAGTAATAATTGGAGAACTTCACAATAAACGTCCTATGGGTTTAGGTAATTGTTAAATTATTTATCAATAAAATGTAAATCCGATTATTAGAATACTTTACTTTCAGGTGATCTTTGCGATACATAATTCTCGGAAAATTTAATTCCAAATATAATGAAAGACAAATTCGGTATAAATATGTTTTTGTTACATGTAATTGAAACATTAGATTGAAATCTGTTCCTAAAATTCCCGGAATTGTGATATTATATCGTTCTCAGGAAATTGCAACAGTTTTCCTCCGCTTTTTACAAAACCACCTACCAGTGAACATTAGAACCCCGAGTAGAATTTCGATTGATTTCAGCTTATTGTCACCAGTTGAAAATTTTTGTAATTGTTTGACTAACGTCGAAACGATCGCCACCTGGCGGACAACCCCAATTGCGTACTCAGTTTTCATATCAAAGTTTCACTCCCATTGCTGTATTTGTTGAGAGAGTGAGCAATTTATTTCGATTCTCTTAGTTTCTTTCCGTTTCATATTATCTCATTTAACCAAACAATAAAGACTCTCTCATTCAAGGCTTCTTTCATTAATATATTCCAGATGGACTCATAAATATGGGACACAACTATTTATATGGTAATAATTTTACAAATCAATAAAATGTGTAATTCATGCGTGCAAATAACATCTGTTGGCGGTGGAAATTTCCATGAACTTCCATCCGCTGGAATGAATCATTATCGCTAAATAGTTCGATCACTCATTGATTCAAAGCAACTTAATTTCCGACACAAAATTCGATGACAATAACAGAATAACAATCACACAAGATGAAAGAAATGTCTTTAATCAAATACCAAATAACCAATTTATTGTAATTACAATTTCAACCGCAATGAATAGGACAAGAAATTCGCTATTAAACTCTTCTTCTCACGTCGCAAACGTAATTGTAAACAAGAGATGAAGCAAATCTTTGACGCAAGACTCCACCTCACAATCTCCACAATCAGCTGGTCTCAAAAGCGTTTTACATTTAACACCAAAATCCAATAGAGAACCAAAGAACGCATGTGCGGTGAGAGTCTCACTTTGCATTTTTAATTAGATAATCACAAGATTTACAAATAACCGACGACGACTACCTGGGATTTTGTACGCGACGTTATCGTTTCAGCTGAATTAATTAATCAATTTTATAGTTAAACTATTGATTCAAAACAGGTAGACAGTCGGTGGAAAATTCAGTATTCGTTAAATACCAAAGAAAAGTTAATTTGCAAGGAAACACTCACAAGAAATTGTTGGTTAGGTTTTGTGTGTTTCTTATTTTTTTTTTCAGTTTCGCTATAGTAAAAATAAGAAATATTTTCATTTTTCTTTAGTTGTGTTCGGTGTTCCATTGTATTTGAAAACGCTGATTATTTTGCGAACGTTTTTGAAGAAAATTTCGTCAAGAGAGGGAAAAAAAATCACTTGTGCTCATCATCGGAAAGAAAAAATTTTCTCAGTGCTCTTTTATCAGCCCAATAGTAAACATCATTAAAATATAAGAACCGAAAAGGGTCTTCTTGCTCGCGGCCAAGAATTAACTTTGACTTTATTTTCAATTTTGTCTATTTCTTTTTTTTTTTTATTTTCATTTCGTGTTGAATAAGCGAAAAGAAAAGAGAATCTTTTTTTATTTGTGTTTGTATTTTTGGTGTTAAAAGCAATTTATAAAAAAAAAAAAACGCTGTGAAATTTAATTTTAATTCCAAAGTAAAATATCGGTGCATTCGATTAGTGATATATTAGCAACAAAATAAAAGTAAAAAAAAAAGAAGTTTAGTTTAGTTCAGTGTTGATAAGCTGTAATCAAATAGCTGTGAATTATAATATCAAAACGAAAAAAAAAGGAATTTCAATATTTTATTTTCTGTTTTTCTCTCGTCTCTGTGTTACTCCTCGAAAAGCGAAATAGTTCTGGAAATTCGCTATGGCGGAAAATGAAAATATAAATCCTAACAATTTCTTTGAAGGTGTTGAAAAATTATTGGAAATTTGGTTTGTACCAAATCCATCGAAAAATGCTGATTTACGAAAAATTCAGAGGTAATTTATGATTCATTGTGCTCATTTACAATTGATATGGACACTGGGAGTCACAAAACTCTCCGGTCAGTGAATTTTCCACACCGAAAAAAAAAAAAATTTAGATTAAAACCACCACACACTTGTCAATCCAGAAATAGTTGGAGACAAATCCTATCAACCGTATTCATATGTTGTTCTTATCATTTTGTGTATACTCGAAATACAAAAAAACGAAAAAAAAAAGTTAGACTGATTCCTATGTAATTCATCGTTACGTATTATCAGCATCTTAATTAGTTCTCGAATCATTATCATCCCGGAGACAATCGCAAAACCTTACAGTAAAGCTAAAATTACTCAACTCTAGAGAATCTCTAATTCTCTCTTATGTACGATTTCATTTCGGTTTTTTATTTCTAGTCTTCATTTACTTTATCATATCCGTAAAGTGAGCCATTTATATAATTCTGTTTTAGTTCTGTTATGCATTATTCTAAGTGAATGATTCCCCCAATCATTTTATGTATACCTACATATCAATTATATCATATTGTTACTACTAAGCAGCTTTTTATCCAATTTTTTTTTTTCGATTTTGTTTATCAAATTAAACCGTTTATGAAATTTGATTATATTTTATTTGTTTGTTTTCCAAACAGTGACACTGTTAATTGTGCATTTAATAAATTTATTATTTAATTTTTAAGTATTATATTTGGTATAACATTGATTTTAATAAATATTGTGAATAAATTCACTTGTTTCTATGTGACACCTCAATTGAAATTTGTAAAATGATTCAATACGAAAAAAAAAAATTGTTTTGTGGATACAACCACCTTAGGAATTCCAAATGTGTTGATCACCTCATTTAGGTAAACCTGGTTTATAGGTAAAATAACTAAAACGATTAATTCCATATTTAATGATGATTATTTGGAATAAAACTAAGCAATTTTATTATTTAACAACAAAAGAATCGAAATAGATATTCGTCAATATCGAAACGGAAATGTTAATAAACTGGTACACACAGCCATAGAATGGTAAAATAATAGGGAATACGTATGAATGCAACTATCATATGTCGGTTTCAAGGACTCCCAAGGACTATACTGCTGCAAGTGATGACCCTCAATTCATATTTTCTACATAACTGAGCAATTGTTTACACTGACACTTTTGTATGTACAGTACCAGTGACAGAGGCGGGATAACAATATCTTTTAATTGTTATAATCCTTGTAGATTTTTACATTTTCTCTCTTTAGAAATTACAATTGCCACTTTATATAATCCATGATTTCAATGTTATTGTCAATTATTATCGATATTGCATGGCATTTTTATTCATTAAAAACTGAATGTATGCAAAAACCGCTTCTAACTACTTCTAATGACAATAAACTCTGTTTTGAAAATAAACGGAGTTTCACATAATCATATGCTATTTATTTTGTTACATAAATTGGATAAAAAAATTATAAATAGCATTTTGGTGTTTAGCTAAGAATACTGTATATTCTGTGTGCATACATAACTATAAGGCCAAGTAGTTATTGATATATAAAGACGCAACCGATTTTAACGTCATTACAAAAATTTCTGATGGTCTTCTCATAATAAATTTCCATTATAATCATATTGTGTGATATGATTTATTAAACATAACACTCTGTCTCGGTCTCATCTTGTTATGTTTTGCTAAAAGAAACTATCGATTTCTTAATCCTTCATCATATACAAAATCTTAATTTAATTATTAAGTTCTTATTTATTTAACGGTTTTGTTTTTATTTTATTTTATTTTTAATAATAAAATCATTTTGCTTATGTTTCATTTCAGACCAATGTGGGATGCACTCTTAAAAAGTGTACGATGTGAAATAATTAGTTTCACCCGTAATGATCAAGTGGACGCTTACGTTCTTAGGTAAGTAAAACGATGTCTTAATGATTTATAATCGTGTCTTCTTCAATTTCCTATATCACCGTCTCAAACGTTATTTATCATATTTAAATTAATATTTGCCCTTTGCGATTAAGTATCGCATACATAAATAATTGTTGGTCACATGATTAAAATTCATAATCATTTTTATTTAATAAACCAACATTGATCTGATTTATTAAATGAGATTTTCGGATGATTTTCTTTGTATCATTCATTTAGATACAAACTGTAAACTGTAACATCGTAATAAGTACTTAGCTCAAGTGCAGGTTTAACAACGTAATTATCTTTGGTACGAATTTCCTTTGGATTGAAATTGCTAACATTTCCTCTATTTTTAATATGGCCATTACCCCTATATACATTATATTTTCATTTGTCAATACTAAATGAATCAGTTTTATAAACGTGCCACTACCTACAAGTTGATAGGTGCTGTCGTCATTAACCATCAGCCAATAAATATTTCAAATCAAGTTCATTTAAAGGAGATAAAGTCAGATTAGTAAATGAATTTTTCAAAGGATCAAAGTATATTGTACATACATTGTAATCAATTATTTTGTTTCCATTAGTAATCTGTTACATACTATGCTTTATATTAAACCGAATTGCATTTAATAAATAATATCATGGAGAGGCATCAACATTATAAACTTGGGACCTTTAGGTCTACATAATTATCGTCTAACAATGGAACAACGATGTAATGTAAACAAAATAACGAAATAATCATAATACAATTCGTAACAGTTTACAATAACATTTTCATCAAAAATTAATATTTATAATATTTATTATTGAAACAATCAATAATTAAATAACAATGAATGAATCTTTGTGAAAGTAAAAATCTGTTGTCAATTGATTTTAAATAAATCATTGTTTTAATTAACGTATTAATCTCATATTTATATTTGTCCCTTTTATGTATCATCAATAAACAGTGAAAGCAGTATGTTTGTATCAAAACGTCGCTGGATATTAAAAACATGTGGATCAACTACACCACTTCAATGTCTGGAACCATTATTAGAAATGGCAAAACGTATTGGTGGTTATTCTGAAATCGATGATTTGTTCTATTCGCGAAAGAATTTTAAGCGTCCCGAATTACAAGTGAGTAATAAACAATTAGTACAGTGGAATTATGTAGACTTAATGATGTATTTACATTTGAATTTTTAGGTTTTACCGCATCGTTGTTTTGAGGAAGAAGTCGCCTATTTGGACTCAATGTTTAAGGACGGCCGAGCCTATTGTTTGGGATCCGTAAGTATTACGAATATGTGAATTGGCTGACAAAATCCCATTATAAATATTAATTTGAATTTATTGTAAATTTTAGGTAAATCGTGACTGTTGGTATTTGTATACTGTTAGCCGCGGTGGCGGTGATTTAGGCCGATGCATTGATCGTATCGAAACCGTTGAAAAACCTGATCCAGATCAAACAATTGAAATCTTAATGACTGACTTGGATCCTCGTATTATGTCGATTTTTACTAAAGAAGAGTGTTCTACAGCCGCTGAGGCTACAGAACGTTCTAAAATTCATAAAATCATTCCAGGAATGGTAATTGACGATTTCTTATTTGAACCATGCGGATATTCTATGAATGGAATATTGAAAAATGTAAGTTGACACATAGACCATTTTAGATCATGTCCAAGACAAATTTTATTCATCAACCAAACACACACACACACACGCACACTTAAAAATATGTTGCCATTTCTTTGACGATAATTAATCAATTTGATGTAATTCTGTGTATATCCAAAATGCCTACACGTGTAGATGGGAAATGCTTTTTATGCAGAAGTATGACATTTCGATAAAAACTTTACATTTTCTGATTTATGTTCACATAAAATTGATGATTTTTATAAATTTCAAATTTACAGGGATGCTACATGACGATTCATATTACACCTGAAGCCGAATTTTCATATGTGAGCTTTGAAAGTAATATAGCTGCATCCAGTTACGATGATTTGATTGCACGTGTTATTGATACGTTCCAGCCACAAAAGTTCATTGTAACCATATTTGCGAACAAAGTAATTTTCAATAAGTTTTCTATTTACTAAACGAAATATTAATTAATTAATTTGATTCTCGAAATTCTAGACGTCAATTGCTTCGTCTGCATCACGAGCATTGGATCATACCAACCAGATTGGTGAATGGAAACGTCGCGATGTTCAGTATTGTCCATTCAATAAATACGATTTGACCTACGCCCATTATGCTAAATTCCCAAGCTGAGGGTTACAGGAACCCCAAAATACCGATCGTCTGGCAATTACTTTGGCAATGTTAATGGTTATGATCTCCCTTCGAACGTATCTTATGAAATTTATTCAAATAATGGAAAAATTCGGTGAATCAATGTCAATTAAAGCATCACATATTGTAACATCATATAAAAAATGTAATGTTATGCGATTGAAACCAAAAATTTCCATAAAATATTTATTAAGAACAACTGATATTATAAAACGGATAATACGCAACGGTTATGGTTTTATAGAATTCTATATAAATCAAAATATAGAACGGGATTGTTCACCAATGGTATTATACTTTTGGTGGCGGAACAAAATTTCTTGAAAATTAATGATTTAATATAATATTAAATTTCATCATTATGATTTAATTCATTCAAATGATTTAAGTGATTTCATGTACAAAATTCAGTTCAATTCATTTTTGAGTTGATGTTCTATGAACGTTCTAATTATGCATTTACGAATGCTTTATATTATAAACGTAATTAAATTTTATATACTTTATACGTTGTATAGAAATGTTAAACAATTTAACAATTTTTATTTATGATATAAAGCTATCTATGGGTTGCGAATTATTTTGTTGAGTCGTGGTTCATAAAAGAAAGAAAATGTGTGGAGTCAGTAAGACGTGAAAGAGAACCGAACACGATAAAGAAAAAAAAAGAGAATTGAAATGGCATTAAACAGGAAAACATGAAGTCATACAGAATAGATAATTGAGTTGAATTATGTTGCAATGAACATAATTTGTGTCATCGAAATTTGATAATCAGTAAATTGATTATTGTAAATGCTTAAGATAGCATTTGGTGATGGTGATGGTGGGGACAATGGATATAAACATAAATGATCCATATATTTTTGAATGGATCCAAACTATCTGAATAGCAGAAAACATCAGTGATACTTATAATACATTGCATAACTAAACTTTAATATTAATTGATTAATTGCACCAGAATTCGTAATATACTCATAATTCGGTATATTAATCCGATACTGTCTATAAGTATCACTTATAATTAGCCAGGAAAAACCAAAATTCCAATAAAATGAAATTATCAAAGAAATCCAAATAATGTATCAAAGTATTGTATTAATCGATTAGATTTGTAACGGCCAAGTGAATAAAATGGTAGAATTATGGAAGCAAAAAAAAAACTTGAAAATATATAAATATTTAAGTAAATTGTTCTGTTATCACATTAACTCATAATAAATTATTAAAATTATCTCGGCATATGAATTATATTCCCAATTTTATATAAAGAAATGTTAAAGATTTTCATAAGAAAGATAACAAAATTATTTTGAAATAATTGTTGGATCAAAAAAGAAGAAACAGAAAACGTTAAGAAAATTATGAATTAAGCAAAAGCAAAATTGAAATTATTCCTGATCAAATATAAAGGAGATTGGCATTGCTATTTGCATAATCTTCAGTTCAAAATTTTTAGTAAATCGATACAGTAGATAAGGTTTAATATCGATGTAGCTGATTATTTTTATATTGTATTTCAATTAAGTTTATTATTATTGAACGAGGATGGTGGACAATGAAATATGCTCAATTAGAAAGTAAAATAAACTTACAGTTTTACGATCCCAGGCGTAGATGTTTCAACCACATAATCCTTTAGTTCGAATGATAATTGATATTGTGTCTTCTACCTGAAAGTGAATTTAATTAAGATTAGTTACTATTTAATATAATATGGTATCGGTATGTAATATTGGAAGATATTAAATAAAAGTTTCATCTAAATATACTCTAAATTTCATGGGAATTTTTATTCACACTTCAATGGCAAATTCAGTCATAATTTTAATCATATAACATTCATAATTGTTATACCATTTTTTCATTGAAATCATAAGTTATCAGTAAGCATATTTGAACATTGTCACCTACGATGGAGGTCTATGTACTTGACTACAATTGTGTCATACATAATGTATAGAATTGCCTGGAATCTGGAAGCGAATTTCCATTGAAATTAATTCGCATTTGATAGACGATTCGTTGACCTGAATTAGAAGTCCTTGAATTTAAAGAGATTAGAGACAGAGATAAAATAGACACTTCAACCAGATTAAAAGAGAACAACATTTTATTTTATAATGTACTAACATATAACGGAACTATAAATTATAAGGTACATATAACATTTTATTATTCATTAAGATCAGAGATATATTTTCTTATATTAATGTTAACATCTTTCCCCAATTCTAGTGCCTCATCAAAACTTAATAGACATTGTAATCGTGCTGAATTATCCAACAATTTCGATTCGTCTGAGATTAATGAAATTAAATTCAATCTTATTAATGTTGTAATGAGACTCATCACATCAATTGACATTGGTACCGATTCCTCAACAAGCGCATAAAAGATGGCCAGTAATCGATCAATTTTAAATGCTTTTGGCCCACATTGAATACTTATTTTGTCTGTACGTTTATGTTTTTCCGCATTCAGTCGTTTCCTTTGTTTCCCATGATTCTTAACGAATAATCTCTTATCATCTTTTGGTGGATTATAGCTAGCTATAAAAGCGGCAATCAATATATATTTGCCATATGTTGGAAGCTGTAGTGATGTTATACGTTTTTTTATGCCTGTCAAACTACTACCACTTGATGGGATGCTTACATTCGATAATTTCGAACAGAAATAATCGTTAATGTATTTCCATAATCGCCTTTTGTCATTCTTATCGATTTCACCAAAGACAATTGGTACACAATACTTCTCGAAACCCGATAAAAGTGATTTGCGTAGTTCAGCTAGGTCATGTGTTACAGGGTGATAGACTTTTAAAAACAATTTAAGAAAATCTTCATAAACATCGTCTGTTAACCAGTGAAATCTCTCTTTGTAGTCATTAAATTGTTGATTTCGCATCACTGTTGCTCTTACATCCTGATACATTCCGCTAAAAATAATATTCAAATCATCTGGGCTGTATGGTGGCATATGCAGTTCATATATCTTTGGGTAGTTTCTGTCTTTGGCTAACATTTCATAGTCTCGGTGGCTAATTAATACCACAGATATTTTCCTTCTGGTGAGCTGTCTCAATCGTATTAGTACTTCAAATACATCCGGATGTTTTTCAGCTATGATATGAGCATTTCTAATTATGATTACTTCTGATTTCTCATCATCCAGACGACGAATTCGACTTATAAAGTCTCTCACAGAAGTACACTTTACCGTTGTGTTATTGAAATCGAGGTAAACATAAATCTGTTCTAGCAACACCCTTGTTGAATCTGCTTCCAGTGCATTTATTGTAGTGTGTGATATGTTAGCAGTTTTAAAAAACTCTGTGACGATTGTATTCTTTCCAACGCCATTCATTCCTGACACCAATAAAGCACCTGGATACGATAAGCCATTTCCTCCATACCAGTTGAATAACGTCTTGAATATTTTCGTTCGGCAACGATACTTCGTATTTAATTGGTCGAGCACATTTTCGTTTAACTCTTCTGTTTCTAGGCCCATAATACTCAATTGTTTAATGATTACTTAGCAACACAAGTGGCAATTAAAACCGACTTAATATTACTTAATACCGACTTAATATTCTTAAAGATTAACGTCGTTTTTGGTTATTCTGTTTTTGTTTTTACTTTTAAACCGCCAAAATTGTTAACATTCTTTTGACAGCACTGTAGTATACTATGGATATTGATTATAAGTTAAAGGGCCAAGGACTGAAGGATACTTATCCAAAAATAAACGAGTCAAGTGAGATTCAATCATCCCCATATGCTATTTCAATTATTTCTATCGCAATTTTTTATTTTTATTGCAGCATTCAAGTGGGATTAAATCACTCGCCGGAATTCAGCATCCCAAAGTGTTCATCTTGTACAATTTTACTTTTGATTTGTTTGGGTTCGTTTTTCTTCTTCTTTTTGAGACATAATGAATCAAAAAACATTTCTTAATTGTGACCTTGTTACAAATAGATTGGAACAAAAGACTCCTCGTTGTTGTGCAATTTATTTTAGGTATTGACTCATCCCTTTGTTGTATGCCGATAGAAGGACAAGTGTTGTATAATGTCTTACTTGGCGAACTTTACAAATGAAACTGGACGCACCATCCTTATGGATATCATAAAAACAGTGAACCAGTCGGAAAACTCAAAGAAACTATCAGAAGCAAAGAGTGCCGCTGGCAAAGAGATGATGGCAATGATGCAATTTGTGTTTCCATTGGTGATGCAGATACAAACAGAAGTGATTAAGACCTACGGATTTCCTGGTACGAGAGAAGGACTCATTCAATTTTCACAAATTATTCGAGAGTTGGAACGAGAAGACCCAGAGATTGCAAGATTGCGTACTCAAATTCGAGCCATCTACTTGCCACCGATTACAATTAGTACGGCCAACGATATTCTCATTTAATCAACATCACTATTACACTGCCAAAGAAAACCCTATCCTAGTTTAAACCAAAAATGTATTATTTAAGTATCCCTTTTGATTTTAACTTGTTAACGTTTGTACTTAACGAAAAAAGAAGACTGCGGGCCTAACGGAATTAAGCAAAACTTAAACTTAAGCCAATACAAAATGATTTCCTTTATTTATATTGTATCTAATGTGTATTTTATATGAGACGAACAATTAAATGATAACTAATAATATTTACAAACTAAACTAAAACGTTATTTAATTCTCCAAAAATGAAACAAATTCTGTTAGTTTAGCCAATTGTAGTTCAGAACTGATTGGTTTTGACTTCACCGGCACTTGTGGCACAGGAGTCACCAATCCAGTGGCTGGATCATAAGCCCATCCATAATGTTGGCAAATCTGTAATAATTGCTCCGGAGTGGAGTTCGTCATTTGCATTACCTCTTTATCATATATTGAACTGTACGCACGACCAATTAGATCGATTATATCGTTCTTAAATCTTTCTGCAATTCAACAGAGTCAATTAGTTAATTACAACTAATGGACCAAACTCATTCATATTACCTTGTAATGCTTCAATCATTTCGCTACAATTAGTTGACCAATTGAAATTTGTAACCGAATAGAAGACTGAAATCTCTCGATTCCATAGGGCTAAGTAGACCTTATACAATTGTTTCAGTTCTTCATTCTCCCACCGCAGCTTTTCTGGAATTCTATTCCACAAGAATCTGGCCCCACATCTAAAATAACAATGCTATTCTAACAACTCTTCTAACTTAACTTAAGTGAATTAAATGCTTACATATCGCCTTTTAATAAGTAGGCTGCAAACAATCGATTGTAACTCTCGGCACTCAAAACACCGGTAGGTGACTAAAAGAATTCCAAAATATTGGCCCCATGAAATTGCATTTAATATGAATTATCAATTACCTCGATCTCAGCCATCTCTCCGTCAGTTATAATTTGATCCAGATTATCGCAAATCATTTTAATTACACTATAAGAACACTTTCACTGCCTCTAACACTTCTTTTAACGCAAATTTTTATTTTCATTTACTTTCTGTGGCACATTCTCGTATATGTGTTGCGATTCTGTCAAAACGCATACAAAAAAAAATATAAAAATATCGTATATTATGATAAGAAATCAGGTTAGGCAACATGACAAAACCGAATAAAATGTCGATAGCGAAATCTAACTCATTTCATAAGCTTCTACTATTATACGATAGGTTTCTAATGACTTATTGGCGATTGATTTAATGATTTATTTTAATTTTAACGAACAATTTATTCTTAAATTAATTGATTACCGATAATATATGTAAGTACACCGTCACCACAAGCATAGTTTTAAGACATTTACGATCGTTATTTGTCGGTAATTTCTATTAATTAATACAATTCAATGACGTAGAGTGGCCAAAATTCATATTAATAAATTTATAATTGTGTGTGTGATATCAAAACTTGATTATTTTAAGATTTAACGACCACTATTCGAATGAAAACAAGAAGTGTGCGAGATTTTAAATATATTCAGTAGTAGTGAGTCAGACTAGTAATTATTTAAGTCAGAGGTAAACCTCTGTTAATCTTTAGTCGATTGTCAAACACGCTTCTGGACCGAAATACAAAATATAAGTCACACTTTATCAATCAATATTAAAATAGATATACACAAAACAGTTTACAATGAATATGGGTCGGAATGTAAAGTATTTATTGGCTCGTAATCGGACAGAAATTACAGTGTATTTTAAGTGCCTTGAGTGCAATGAAGATTTTAGATGTGATGTGAGTGAACACAATGGAGAGCCAATTGGAAATGTGGATTTGGTAAATCATTATCAACATCATCCTAGACCAAAATCATCTTATAGTTGCAATTTCTGCAGTAAACGTCTGTTTACGTATTTAAACCAACATGGAACAATGAAATATTATCATAATTGTGAAGTTGCTAATACCTGCGCTATAATGTGAACGTGTAATTGTTAGTCATAAAAATTAAAGTCTGGATTCTGGACGATATACCTCAAATCAATGAAAACTATTTAGACCGGTTAAATTGTGGGATTTCTACATTGTGAGAATGACTGATACCAGCGAGATGAAGTGGTAAAGCCATTATGACGAGAATATTGTCATACGATTCAACACGCGATATCTTCAATTCTGCCCACACAATAATAGTTATATACTTAATTATTATCGATGCTTAAGTTAATTTTTAAGATATCTTGAAATAACCATTTCCTTTAACTTGTGATATTTGTATAAAATAATATTTTATATTTCTAATTTGAAATTTTAATAATAAATTCGCAGTATTCTGCATAATGAGATATGTATATCGTTTACTATCTACATTTATCACTTATGTTCGCTATCCACATGAAAACAAAATTTTTGAATGTATTCAGTAGTTTTGAGTTATACCAGTTACTATTTAACTAGGACTTGAATCTCTGTTTATCTTTAGTCAATTGTCGAATACGCTTCTGGACCGAAATAGAAAATAAGACAAACATTTTATTAGTTAATGTTAAATTAGTTATACACAAAACAGTTTACAATGTATAGTCACATTTTAAGTCGAATACTGGCTCGTAGTCGGGTAGAAATTAAAGTCTACTTCATGTGTCTTGATTGCAATGATTATTTTAAATGTAATGTGAGCGAAGTAACTGGACAGCCAATTGGAAATGTGGAGTTGGTGGATCATTATCGAAATCATCGTGAACCTAATTCACCTTATAGTTGTAAAAAGTGCAAAAAACGGCTGTTTACTTATTTAGATCAACATAAAACAATGAAATATTATCACAACTGTGAAAATCCTAATTCTGCATAATGGGTTATGTCGTGTACTATTTACATTTATCACTTATAAATCTCGCACTTATTTAGACTGATAGATGTCGGTAATTTCTATTCATTAATACAATTCAATGACGTAGAGTGGTCAGAATATTTACATATTAATATATTTTTAATTGTATGTGTCATATCAAAACTTGAAAATCTTAGGTTTAACGACCACCATCCAAATGAAAACGAGAAATGTGCGAAATTTTGAATGTGTTCAGTAGTAATGAGTCATATTACTATTATTTAAGTCAGACTTGAATATATGTTAACTTTAGTCGATTGTCGAACACGCTTCTGGACCGAAATACAAAATAAGAGTTACACTTTATTAACCAATATTGAAATAGTTAAAAACAAAATAGTTTACAATGGATACAAATCATCCATTTACACCATCAACTGCACTAGCGGCTCGTAATCGATTAGGAATTAGAGTGTATTTCAAATGCCTTGAGTGCAATAAAGATTTTAGATGTGATGTGAGTGAACACAATGGAGAGCCAATTGGAAATGTGGATTTGGTGAATCATTATCAAAATCATCCTGAAAATAATTCGCCTTATAGTTGTCGGAATTGCGGAAAACGTCTGTTTACTTATTTAAATCAACATAAAACAATGAAAAGTTATCACAATTGTGCAAATCCTGAAGCTACTCCCTGTACTATATTATGAATGTGTAATTATTAGCCGTAGAAATTAAAGTTTGCACACTGAACGAAATACCTCAAATTAAAATCGGTTGAATTGTAGGACTGTTTACATTTTGAAAATAACTGATACCAATGAGATGAAACAAAAAAGCCAATATGACGACAATATTGTCATACGATTCAACACGCGATACCATCGGATAACACCAATTCTGTCCATACAATAGCATTTAGATACATATACTTAATTATTATAGATGCGTAATGTAATTTTTAACAAAGAAATGAAATAACCTTTTACTTTTACTTGTGATATTTGTATAAGATGAGTTTTTGTAATATTAATTTGAAATATGAATAATAAATTTGCAGTATTCTGTATAATGAGATATATTGGGTACTATTTAATAATAGTAATAGAAATAGTAATGCTTCTATCCATATATGTAAATTCACTCATTTGCCACCTTCAATTTATATTTAAGCAAACCACTCTTCATTTTCAATATCTTCTCTTTACAAATTATTTCCATCTTGGTGCTATATAAATAAATCACTTGAAATACACACATTTCGTTTTATTCAACTGTTGAATAATTCTATCGGTGTGAGTCTCTGTTATGACGGGTAAGTAAGTAGTAGAGACACATTGAAAGTTATATCCGGTAAGTTTTCACAAATCGAAAGCTCGTAGTGGACATCTCGTCACTTTAGAATCCGACCAGCGTATAAAGATCACAGTCGGAATTGCAACCATTACACATTTACATAGTCCATAAAAGAATCTAACGAATGAGTTTAAAAGAATTTTAAAGACAATGGTTGCACTTCGTCAAAAAATTACTCATAATTAATTCTAAACTTATGTGTAAACTATGCAAAACTGTGGATGTGTAAACTCGAAGCTATTGCATTGCACATACACTGATTCGATTCTAAAATGACAATTTAATGAACTTGAATTTTTCATTTCATTTCTTTTCTAGTTACAGTATGATAACATTCATTGATGTCAACAAGAATTGTGACAAATCTTCCAAATTAATTTATTAATCCAAATAAGTGTCTGTCTTTAATTTCCTACCATAACTGATTGGTTAAAAAATAAAACATCATAAACATTAGATAATAAATTTATACATATTAAATGATAATCAAATTATGGCAAATACAAAAGCCCAACCAATGCCGAAAAAAAGAATCATGAAACATAAATTAGATAAACAGAATAATCAGAAAAATTGAATTAAGATAATTCAATGGAGTTTAATAATCCCCAATAAAATGAATATAACATCATAAAATACCATTTTCATATCAATAATCAACAATTAGATCATTGCCTCTGGGTTATTTGTAACCCGAAAAGTGATTATGTAAATATGCTTTTTTGCCATGTTCAATTCCAGAAAATTTTTATTTATACCCCACCAATAAAATTAACTTCACTATAAAAAGAATTCACCATAGCACACCGTCTATTAATCACCATACCACTCATCGATAAATGCATTGAATTAAATGTAGAGCATAAAACATATCCATAAACCATTAACCGAAAGCCATCAAGGAAATTTATAAAAAAAAAACAAGAAACAGCATAAGTTGCACACGGCTTAAATTACTATTCCACAATAATTTTCATAATATTCTGAACATTTTATTTTTGATTCCACATGAAATTTGATTCCATATGCTTTAAGAGACGCCACAGATCACGATTCCATTTCATAGATCCATAATTTCATATCGTTCATCGATCAAAATTTTCACTAAAAAAATGTTACAGGAATATAACATAATGTTACCAATTCGCACATAAAAAGCCATTCATGTCGATTGAGGATTTAGTTTCACAATCATTCAATTTTATTTGAATGAAAAAATGATTTTAATTTTTCATGTTGCACCTTGAGTCTTCAACGAATCAACCTGAAGCAGACGCATACGAAATTTCTTCTTCATTCAAAAAACCGCATCTATAATCGACTCATATTTGCATATTATTCGTTTTCTATTAATGAATATGAAAAATTAAATATAATTGCATGACAAACGATTCATTTCCATTTCATTTGTCTACAAGAAACCATTGATTTATCATAAAAGTTTATGTAAATTGGCACTCAAATTTAACTAAATATCGATTCTAAATCAAATTAATGCATCTCATTATCTCTTTCACGAATTATCTCTGACTGCAGACCTCAACGGTGGGATTAATGAAAACGCGATTGAGCCCACTAACAAGGAAAAGGATGTTCCATGTGACCATAATCTCAATTCAAAAAATCCATTGTATCCCCCATCATAATAACAACTATTCTTGTTATATTCTCTCCATCGAATACATTGAATTGTGATTGCATAACATAAAACTATGTAATAGTGAAATACTGTTTAATAATAACAAAAACATTTTAATGTTTATAATTCACATAGTGGCAAAAATATTCATTGAACATATAGAAATTACAATTTTCTGTTATGAAATGCATTGGGAAAAAGCTCTTGTTGTTGATACACCCAAAAATTACTAATAAATCGTTAAAACCAAGAGCAGAATATTCGAAATGTTTAAAATTCTTGTCGCTTTTTGTTATACTTGTCGCTCTTATCATTTTTCATTGAATTGAATATAGAAAATATCGTTGATGTTGCATCTCAATGACATCCCTCTATTGATTCACTCTGTGGGGTATAAAATATAAATCATTAATGTACATATTGCATAGTTTTAAACTATTCAGTTATTATTATTATGCAATATGAAATGGGTGAACAACACCTTGATCTATTCTCGCGTTTTCAGTCAATCGAAATGGTGTGGGTGAAAACTCTTTCATTTTATTTACATCTCCATACATTTCTAACACTTGTTTGCTGTGTCGGGAATTCATTTAATAGAATTGAACAGAACATCATGACCAGAATACTGGTAGACATCAGTACTTTATAAAACAACAACACTTGCTGTAATGTTATTGTTCTTCTTCTCACCTTGTATTCCATAGAGTTTAGATAAATTGGAGTCGTCTTTTTTATTGTTTTATTTTCCCACAAAAGGAATTTAGCTATTGTGTACTTAAATCTAATGCGATAACATTCAATAGACTGATGAAATTTATTTTCAAACATTTTTTTTTTCATTCAGTAGTCAATTTCAAGTGTTATACACTTTCTCCCCCTCGAATGAATATACCTTTCAGTTCTCTAGAATTTGTAATACGGATGAGTCAGAAAGAAAAGTTTCTTCATTAGCAACAATTAATTTACATAATCCATATCGTTTAGAATGTTTTTAATTAATCATAGGCGAATTGTAAACAGATGATGACGATTTATTCAAATTATTAATTGTTTAATTACAATGTAATATTTTTATCTGTCTGGGTGGATCTTATTCTAGAATATTGCGAATATAATATTGATAAGATTCTATTTAAATATCAATTGCTACCAAGTGTGTGTCTTATCGTTCCTAATAAACAGTGTAAATGTTCGCCATCAAAATCCAATGAAAAGTTTATTTTTCTTTTTAGTTATCTTGGGGCGGTTAGATACATTCTTATGCCAACAATCTTTTATTCGTTCGTTTTCTTATTCATACTGTGCAGTTTTATTAAGAGAAACAGTAAGATATTCAATTCTGTTTTGGTACTTGAGTTAAAATGGAAAACAATAAAAATTCACAGCTTGTATCATGTATAAAAAAGGTAATTTTAAAAGCAAGAAAAAAAAAATTTAATAATTTCAATATGCTTGAACTTAAAATTGCCATTTCGTTTAAAGATTGTGATGGTACCAGTAAAGTTTTCTTCTGGTATTGACCATTCAGCTTATCTTAAGTATTCAACATTCAAATATGGAATGAACACAAAAACACGATTATAATAAGAACTACCCAAAAAGTGATTATATAATGCGAAACCATTGAATATGGAAATTACACAATGAGAAAAAACGATTATTGGTTTTACAGAATATATGAAGAAGAGTACAATTTTTATTCTTATTATTTTGTATTTCAACCATTCAATCGTTTCTTTTTATGAGTACCCAGAAGTATAGTAACGAGAGCAAAGTAAAAAACCACAATTTTCTTGAAAGACTTTTGTGTATGAATTGAACGAAAGTTTTGTATTTGAACGAGTAATGAACTGAAAGTAGCAAAAAATACATGTAAATTACCAATTTTCGTTAACAATTCTAGTTACGATGAACGAAAAAAAAGAAAAGAAATGAAAGGCAACATGTAAAGGTTTTACAAAAACAGTTTAAGTTGATTTCTTGAAAGAAGGCGGAAGGTATTTGGGTGGAAATCAAATGATGCTGCCCTTTTTCTCATTTTTCTTTTGATTTCTTATTAAATAATACAGTAGCCAAATGATGAATAAGTCTACTTGAAATCGTTTACTGATTCAGATTGCATAGTTGCATTAGCATACTATTTGAATGGTACATGAAAACTTGAGAAAAACATGCTGATGGCATTTTTTAAGATTAATGGAAAACATATCAATGCTTGAGTTCGTCTTGGTACTTCTTCTTTTTTAGAACATTCAGTTTGCCATTCTATTCTTCTTTACAGGACTACTCATTTTTTCCCTTCATAATTCGTTTTAGATATGCTTTGGGTATTTTTTTTATTTACTTCATTGGACGCGAGAAGCTTTTCTTTTGAAAAATCGAACGAAAATGGCTAAAAAAAAAATCGTATTCCCTCAAGTGGATAGTATTCATTGGTGACAGTCAAGTATTTTTAATGTATTCTATACAGTAATTCATATATTTGAAAGAAGAAACGAAAATTATAAACTTTTTTTTATTTCTATTTTATGAAATTCAATATGAAAGCCATGAACTAAGAGTCATTATTGGATGGAAATTAATAAATGATAGAAGAAAAAAAATTAACTGAGAGACGACTGCTAAATTCAAGTTTTTCCAATGGAAGAAACAGAAAACGGAATAACATTGAACGATGAAAAGCTTATTTACCCAGTCTAATGGAAATCTGATTTTGGCAATGAATGATATGCAAACGACTTGGTATTCCATGAAAAATTTTCTGTATTCAACCATCATTTTTGTATTTAAAATGCACACTAAAAGATTCACAGTTTTCTTGTTTTTCATACATCAACTATTCACTTCTATTGAATTTTGAACAAGATGGAATTAATCATTCCTTCTTGCAATGGCAAAATAATAATAAAACTTTTCGTCTCTAAACTAAATGCATTTGAATTTGTTGCTGAAAAAAACTTTAAAAATCTCTCATCATTTCTTTTGTATTCATAACTGAAGAAAATATAATTTTCTCATTAAAATATTCGTATCATCTTCATATTTTTACGTTTCATTCTTTTTATTCGCTTGAAACTTTCCGCTTGTGTGGGAGGTGTTTTCAGACAAAATTTTTTATTATTTTGTTTCAAAAAACTAATTTTAGTGCCGCATAATAATAATCAAATTATTTTCTTCGGTTTCAATTCAAAATTGCAAAGAAAATTTTAATGAATAGTTTCATAATAATGGGTAATTCAACATTTTTCTCATATCAAAAATATAATTTTTGGCAATTACCGATCCCGCGGTTACTTATTTCACGTTAAAATTCGATATCAAAACGTAAATGAAATTGAATCTTATTGGTCCTTTTCGTTTCCATAATTACACAATTATTCTAAATCATACAATCACATAAAATTACAATGCATTGCATATCTTTGAGGCGATATAAACGAAATTAAATGATAATTATCCAAATCCATAATTGATCAGACCCCAAAAAAAAAAAAACGAAACAAAATCGTGTCAGAATTAAATGAATAAAATACAATCAGTTTCCTTGAAAATTAACCAACCGTAAGATATTGATTTCTCATTCAAAGAAACCGTAACCGTACCATCAAAAGTTCAACTGTAAAAGGGCTCCAGTATCGATTTAATAATTTTTCCTTTAAGACCAAACCAAGACACTCCACCATAAAGAAAAACACAGAGAGAAAATATTATTTTGTTAAACATACAAGTAAATGTTTAACCATCGCATGGCATCATATTATTATGTACAATTTTTGTTCATAACCAAGTGATGATGATGATGTCTAATCAAATATATATGTTTTTAAGGTTACCGCGTTAACAATATACCAAGTACTCCATGGAAAAGTTCCATACAGCATGATAAACACTATACGTATACCGATGAAAATCAATAAGTTCGCGTATCTTTTGCATAAGAATATTTCAAACTGTAGACAACGGACACGATCTATAGAAGGAAAAATCGATCAAAATTATGTTCTCGTTTACACAAATTTAAAAAAATCCTTTATTTAGAAGCTTTTTCCTAGAAAAAATTCAATGTTTTTGTTTCACGCAATTAAATATTCTTAAAATAACTTGTACTTTTCATTGAGATGGGGTCATTTCATCAAAGGTTATCACTAAATTAAAGCTAAACTCATTGATATCCTCTCCATTTATTGTGGATAGAAGAAAATCAACGATTATTATCATTGATCTACTTGAACTCCAAGTGAATATGAAATTAAATAATCGAATTATTAAAAATAAAATTATTAATATGATCCATTGTATCTCGTCTATTTTCATAAAAAGAAAAATTATGAATTATAAAATGAATTAAATTATTTTCGTAACATTGTGCAAAGCACATAAATTTTCTTCGAAATAACAAAAACCACCCTTCTCATTGAAACCTAAAGAGACATAAACCCCCGTGTGGTATAAATAACATCATCATTTCAAATGAAAATATTAAAACGTTAAATTGGATACTCAGAAAATGATTGCAATAAAATTAGAGAACAAAAAAAAAAAAGAAATAAGAGGAAACTGAACTAACTTTGTTGAATTAAAAGTGCTTTTGCATAAAACATAAAATCTATGGTTTTTGGAATTGGCAATTGGATGTTGGTTTCTATAGCCAAATGAAAAACGGAATACAACATCAATTCTAAATTGGATTCGCTTTAGAATTCATCCCCCCACACACTCCACAGACATTAAGCAATTGTCTCTAAAGCTTTCGATATATGAGTTGGTTATATGCAACGACCAGGTCACAAACAATAAGGGATTTTATAGCATAAAATATCTGAAATGTTTTCCCCGTGTGTTTTGAATTAAAATCCACAAACGAATTGAACTCACAATTGTCTCTAGATTCCTAAAAACCCAACAGAGTAAAAGAGACAACCGTAAATGCATCAGCAAAAAAAGCTTTTGTTCAATATGAATCCGTTTAAATGTATTGGAAGTGTTTGAAAGGCAGTTACAATTAAAGTGAACACCTTTAGTCTGGCATTCTAATGAGTTGATTTTAACCAATCACAAATGATTTTAGATAAGCGCATGGTCCTCTACTACATTGATAACGCGAGATCCGAGTGTTTGTTGCTTGAGGGAGAACCAGTTCTAAATTCAGCCGACTGAATTTAAATTCTTTGGTTTTTCATGTGATACAATCAAACGAAACTAGGGTGAATCTGCCGATGAATGGCAATACCGAAACATACAAATGCAATTCTCATAACGAATACGAATGTATTTGATGGCAATAATCATTTTAGAGCATTTCTCCTTAATTTTTCATACAATTTTCTGTGTTTTCTCTATCATACAAATACCAGAATACCGGAGCATTACCCGAATCCAATTCCCGAATTATATTGAATATTCCTACTGAGTTACTGGAATAAAACAGTCGGAGCTCTACATAATTTTTTTTGTTTTTGTATGTTATTTTATTCCTCTTGTTGGATTTCTCTGTACAAATGTGGGAAATGAAAATGTAAATAAAATCAACAAACAGTCGAAATGTAATAGAAGTGTACACACAGAGAGTAGAAAATTTTTCGTTCCCACCTCCATTTATAATTTTCCTTGCGCGTATTTGCTGTGTGATTCGTTTCAATGATTTCGTATATTTTTCTGTTCTGTTCGATTTGTACAATTTTCTGGTATTATATCGTATGTTTTTTGGGGTATTACTTGCTGTTTTATATGTTTCAATTCTCACCACTCTAGATTCTGGTTGGATATACGATTTCACTAAACAGAATGAAAAAAAAAATAAAAATTCAACTTCTCCCTGGGTTTATTGATATTCTTTAGATGTATATTTCCAACATTTTTAGTTATTCAATACGGGGAATCGTTGTATATTTCATTCCAGTTTTATATTTTCTGTATTTGAATCTGATTGCTTGTGTATATTCAGTGTGTTACGGATGGGAAATATACAACAACAAGAAATAAAATATTATACAGAGAGAAGTACCAAAGTATTATTGTATAAACGTTTTTAGTATCAGTAGAAGAGTCTGCCCTGGCAGCGCGAGTTGAATTATTCGTAATATTTGAAAATACGGTTATAACATAAACGAAGAATTATGTTATTTTGTAATATTTATTCTTCTGTTTCGAGTGTCTGAATCGGTTATTTCTTTGGTATCGAGTTCATTTATAATTTTTTTCTTTCAATAATTTTTATTCTTGAATTTGTGTTGTTGTTGGTGAGTTATACCATACACAAAATTATTACCAATTCAAGTAACATCAGAAAATATTTCATCTCTCTCTCATTTTCATCTCAATTACGGTTTAAAACAGAGGTGTATCACCCCCCGAATAATCATTTAGAGACCGAATTGTTCAGTGTACAAGTTTTTCCTGAATAAAATGAATTTTGTACGCTTTTGATTCAAAGAAATATTAAATCAGTTCTCAATACGATTTCTGACCGTTTCGGGTGTAAACATAAAAAATTCTAATTCAGTGATATCGCGGATAAATTTATTTTTTTTTTTTTTAAATCAAATAGTGAATCCAATTCGTGATAAATAACGCGACGCGTTTGTTCATTTATTTGATGAATTTTCATTAATAAAAATTAAGAAAAAGTGAGTGATTTCTTTGAATTTTCTTGATAAAAAGAAATTATAAATTTGCAATTACCTAGTGATTTTGATTGAATTTATTGGAATTCTTATTCCGTATAATTGAGAGAGAATTCATTTAGTGATTTTGTGAATATTTCTAGTTTTGTTAAAAGTTCATGGAAATTTTTACTGTGAAGTATTGCGAATTTTATAAATGAATTTACATAACTCAGTAACAATTAACAGTGTTTTATAAAATTCAACAAATAAATCATTAATTTATTTCTATTGTCATTTACCAATAAATCAAAATGATGATTTATCAATTAAAATAAATGGTGAATAATTTTTTTAAAAGTGTTTAATCCAAGTTTCTACCATTACCGATTCGATTTGAACATAAAAATGTCAATGCATTAATTGATTCAACGTGATTTTAGTTTCATATTCAATGAATATCTTATTTCAATGTTTCATAATTGCATATTCATTGTGTAAAATTATAAATTAATCGATAGTGAGGCAACATCTTGAATTTAATTGAAATTCAGTGATTTTCGTTACAGTGTGAACAGAAAGAAAATAGAAAAGTTTTTATTTTTAATTAAGAATATTTGTGTGTGAAACAATTACAATAAATAATTCATTCGAACTGGCTAGTTTAGCAAATCAATATCCGCTGCCATTGGCTAGCCGATATTTTGCTGAACAAGCAATTGCATTAAGTAAAATCCGTTTAACACCAATGAGTATGGACTCGGCAATGGACTCACTATCAACAACAAGTGATCATAGTGTTGCATCATCTCGTGACTCACCATCTGGCCATCATCATCATAATCATCATAAACGTTCATTAAGTCCAGTCCATAATATAAATAATAATAATAATAATAGCAATCATCAACAAACAAATCATTTAAATAATTCAATTGGTAATCATCATAATAGTAGTAGCCATTTAAATCGTAGTCCAACACCAGTTAGTCCACATTCAGGACGTCAACAAGCAAATAGTCCAATTGGTTTAGCACCAATGATGCCAATGCCACATCCATTGAGTCCGCCACAAGTCTCAACACCAAATAGTATTGGAGCAATGGCACCACGTATGGCCCAAACATTACCACATTTACCACCCCATGGTTTAGGACTATTAAATTCATTACAAATGATGCATCACAATCCATTGGAATTAATGGCAGCTGCCCATCATCAAATGCCACCACGTTCATATAATAGTCCACCACCAATATCAACATCGGATCCAACAGCAAATGAATGTAAATTAGTTGAATATCGTGGACAAAAAGTGGCTGCATTTATAATTACCGGTGATACAATGTTATGTTTACCACAAGCATTTGAATTATTTTTAAAGCATTTGGTCGGTGGTTTACATACCGTTTATACAAAACTAAAACGTTTAGATATTGTACCATTGGTATGTAATGTAGAACAAGTGCGTATACTACGTGGTTTAGGTGCCATACAACCAGGTGTAAATCGTTGCAAATTATTATCATGCAAAGATTTTGATATACTATACAGGGATTGTACAACAGCCAGGTACGTAACGTTTATTATTTAAAAAAAAAAAAAACGAAAGTCAAAAACCCAATTTTATTGATAATATTCATTCAATTTGTTTCATTTTATACTTTTTTTGTTGTGTTTTATCTAATTTCTTTTTTAAAAATTCTTAATTTATTAAAATAATTTCAAATAATGCGTAGGAACATTATGTTTTTCCCGCCCATTTTCCAACTTAATTTTCATGTTTAAAGAAAACCACATGATATTATTATTGTCACTTGATTGAAATATGTGAAAATATATCCAATAAGAAAAGCCGCTAATTTAATGAAAATTATTTTTATTTTACTTGCAATTTCCGTGTGAATAAATTGATACCATCTGTTGGCATCAAAACGCATGAAACTGTTTAGAGATGAATTATTCAATTTGTGATTACTTGAAAACACTGTAGAAGTTAAATTTTTATTATTTATTCAAAAATCCGATGAAATTGTCTCTTATCAGTTAGTTAAATGTACGTAAGATTTTATTGTGGCCATTGTATGGAAGATTAATCAGTTGTTCTTATATTTTTATTTAAATTAACCAAATGAATAAACGAGATGTGATTCAAGTGTATTTACAAATTAAATATAAAATTAATGTGATTTATGTTGTTTTACTCTACTTAATTTACTCAATGATATATTCATTTGATATTCAATTGTCTTGAATGGAATTTAAATGATAAAAAATTCCTTTTATTTCACATATAATTTGAGTACAAATTACATTCTATTAATTCTTACATTGATTCAAAATAATTTTTTCGTTTAACATGAACTAATCACGATGAGAATTGTATTCAATTATTTGTTCATTATCAGTTTAATTAGACCCAAAATCCATAGACAATATTGATTTCGTACGTGAATTTTATTTGCTTTATTGTTTTTTTTTTGGGGAAAATTCAATGAAATTCTATTTAATTTATATGTTTTGCCACTCTTCTTGGTGTCTGATAACAATTATCATATTTACTAAACACTGGAGGATACCAACAAATGAATATTATTAAATGTCGATTTTGTTGCTTCTATCTAATTATAATTTATGTAACACATCAAATCAACATTTTGTTTTTTATATGAATGTTAAGTATTTGGAATTAAATCAAAAAAATTATTAATCAATGATTCAAATACCCTAAGATTAGTGAAAATATTTCTCCCCCAAAACTCTATAATTATGAATAATTTCAGTTTTTTTGTTTTTATGTGTAATTTCAACTGTTTGAATGTAAAATATTTAATCAAATTTTTTTTTTCTCTGTTGTTCATTGGGAAAATCAATGATTTTTATGTTTTGTTGTTTAGTTAATTCCATTCAAAATAAAATAAGTAGAAATGAAACACACATATAACAACAACAATATACAAAACAGAAATATTATCAATATTCAAATGGAGATTATTAATTCTCATACCGATTTAACTTTGAATGTAATAATCAGAGTGAAAATAACACCTTTAGTTTTCTCGATATGAATCGCGTGAGGTGTGTACTTTATCAGTAGTCTCACAGACTAACATTGAACAGTGAAATAAAACACGACGAACGAGAGAGAGAAAGAGAAGTACTTAAACCAAATGGTATAAAAATTCACTTAATTCACCTGAAAATAATATTTGATTTTGATATTATGTTTATTCAATATGTTGTTTAGTTACAAATCAAAATTTTATTCTAATTTATTCTTATCAAGGGAAATGGAGTTATACTGTTATTTTGTGTTCAATAATAATAAATGTTCAATTATTTTATCCGTTTATAGAAAACATATGTAACAACAGTAATAGTATACAGTGTAATACAAATAAATTAATGTATAATCCATTGAAAATTTCACTTATAGTGAATAAACACAGGAACATTATCACCTGATTAATTGACACTTTTATTTCTAATTTGTATAAATGTCACTTAACATTAGATAAAGAACGAAAATAGATTTATAAAGTGAATTTTCATTTTATTAATTGATTAATTACTATAGATTGATGAGCCAAAGGATTTTTATTCGTTTGTTTTAAAATGTATGGCTGCCATTAATCCATTACCTTAGGATAATAATGGCATCACTTTAGGGATTCAATTGTTTCGTTAAGACTACCATTTCGAGTAACAAATAAAATGTTTCCATTGTAATTCATGTGAAATTAAAATATTCAAACATTGTAATTTACCTGTACTCTGGTTTATACTTTATTTCATTCGTTTTTGGTCATTACTACTCATACAATTTTTCATAGTCTCGGACATTTTTATTTTTTCCGTTTTTCCATTTATCCATATGCAAAAAAAAAACATAACAATTCTCTTCTGTTACACGATTTTTATCATGATTATAGGAACATGAAATGCGAACCCCGCCATAAATAATATTATCAATTTTTCTGTTTTACTTCACTTTATTTTTGGTTCAATTTTTTTTTTTCTGTAAATAAATTCTTCTGTTTCTGTAATGTCCAATACTTGAATAAAATTCCATTTAGTATATGGAAATAAAGAATAAATGCCGCAATTTAAGCAAAAGACTCTTGTATACTTGAATCATTTTCTACGGTATGCATATTAGCTACACGTTTTTATTATTTTCATGCAATTCTTGTGTGTGCATTACAATTAGACGGGTAACCTTTATTTCACAGTACAATGGTTACACAATTCGCGATACGAAATACTTTTGTCTGGTGGCTACCATTAGAGTAAGACGGCATTTTTAATTCATAATTGGTTAAGACTAAGGTGAATACTGTCTCTCTTTGCTATGATAATGTTAGTGTTTCTTAGTATCTTTTTTGATTTTTCTCTCTTTCGTTTAAATTATAATCAATTAATCGAAACATAATGAATGGTAAATGCTTTATTTTGGAATTAAATTCATTGTTATCAATATAACAGTCACTGAAAACGGGTTTTTCATTATAATTTATTTAGAAAGAAATTAACGAACATTCTTGAAAGATTCTTAATGATTTTCTGTATTACTTTTAAGTTAATTCTGTTCAATTTTTTTTTTATTTATTTTGATGAACAAAATACTACTGATCTTGTTTAGAATAATTTAGGCAAAAATAGTTTTTTTTCTTAATTTAATTTAGTGATTAAAAACAAAGTAAAATTGATTCAAAAACAAATAAAAAACTAAGTAAATTACGTTAAAAAAAAACAAAAAAATGAAATTCGCATATTATGCTCTTCTGTATTTCTTTCGTATTTTATTTGCAGTGAGGGCACCCAGTGGCCGAAAATTAAATACTTAAAGTAAGTGAAAATTATGCTTTATTATTTATTATGTTTCTCTGATAACAAAATGATATAGTGCGAGAGCAATAATAACTTTCTTTGTATTTCTTTTATTATTTCTGATTTTTTTTTATTTTCATTTTAAATAATATTTAATTGTGTACTAGTCCAAGTACAAATTTTTAAATATTACATTTGTATATTGCTATAAAATGATAAATGAAAATATGCAGGCAACACATATAAAGCCTTTGAATAAGTCAAAAAGAAAAAAAAGAGTTTTAATAATACCAATTGAAGATGAATCATTTGATTAAAAGAAGTAGAAAATTAACACGCGAAAGGTGTTACTGTTAAGAAACATATATTTTCCTTTATTTCCATACACAATCGTATAAACTCACAGGGGGAAATAAAAGTAACTCTGAATGACCAAGTCTGCAAAAAAAATACTTGAAGTTTTCGATTTTTAATTTTAATCAGCCGTTTAAAGGAAATCGAAATGAATATAAAATATGATAATAAAAGTAGTGAAATTCTTTGAATATCATTAATTGAAATTAATCAATACAAAGTGGTAATTATAGTGAGAATGATTTAATAATCATAATTGTTGCATAACACTCGTTATTAATAAATTGAATTTTGATATTCAACTTGGTGTGCTTACACAGCAACACACATACACGAGAGACTTCTTAAAACCTCTTAGATATTGTGATGTTATACTGTGTGGAGTACCATAAAAAAAAAAAGAAAAGGAAGATTATAAATAGTTATTGGCAACATATAATTATACGCTAGAAATACCATGGAAAATTACATTATTATTAGTTGTTGCTTTTCACTATTCTAGAGCTCTGTTTTATGTACAAGAAAAAAAAAACAATAAAACATAAGAAAACTGAATAAAAATGCAAATTCTGTTTATTACAATTGAAATTAGAAATAAGTGAATGTAGTAGAGTGTAATAGTCATGATCTCTTCTCTATAATTGCGTAACATTGCCCATTTGACTTGATAGATTCGATTAATTTAACATGAATAAACCGCAATATAGATTATAAAATGATATCAATATTTCTCTATATTTCTGTTACAATAATAAAAAAAAAAAAAACATCAAAAGTAATTCAATGGAAAAAGATCGTATGTAAAAATACAATTATTGAAAGTGATGAAAACTGAATGGATTGCCACTGTGTATTCCATTAGACAATTTTGCAAAGCTTTTTCTTGTTTAGTTATTATCATCATCATATTCAACCAGTTAACCAAAACGAGATAATTCATTTAAAACGAAAAACGAAAGACTAAAAAGTAATTCCCATAAAAATAATTAATAATTTAATGTATTTTGGTATGTTTGATTGTCAGCCCTCAAGCAATTATTTGAAATGGTCAATTTCGATATCTTGTTGGTCTGATGAACTTTATATTTTCTGTTTATAGTGACCAATAATGGAAACTTAAGGTGATCTTTGAATAAGTGAAATACGGTAGCTGTGTGAAACAAGTTCTTTAATTTAAAAATAACAAAAAAAAAAGTAAAACAAAATATTCAAAAAGGAATAAAAAATAAAATTATGTTATAACAGCCGCAACATATAAATTATGAATAAAACCTATTTCTTATATAGAGATCTTATTGCGAAGATTTTTATATTTCGACAAATCAATTGAACACCTTTTACTTTGCGGTTATGTGTATTTATAGTTTTACATTTTTCATGGTTTTAAATGAATTAAAAGATTTCTTAAAGAAATATACAAAAGATACTGAGATAACTTAATCCTTGGCATAGTTTTGTTATGGTTTGTACATTTTTTTTTTAAATTGAAAATTTCTTGACCTCGTCTGATCATAATTTCCATAAATATTTGGCACAATTTTTCAATTTGGAGATTCATTTCCTGGTTTAATGTCCCTTTTTACTGTGGGATTAAGGTTTCCCCATCCTACAGCGATATTTCTCTCCTCCAAATGAGAATTTGTGGAGTATTGAGGTGTAATACACGCAATCAGATTTAGGATTTTGGTTAAAAAAATATCCATTTACCCTAAATATATGAATTGAGACCAGGAAAATTGCTTCCCATTGAACAATTAAAAGTATCAATTCACATGATGATTAAGGGGAATGTACTAACTGAATGAAAGCTTTCATGGGGTGATAATAACATACAGTGGCCATTCATTATTCTTTAAGTTTTTATGAATTAAATGCAAAACATTTAGAATTTCCATGTATCATTTTCGGATTAACCAAATGGATGTTTCTCTTTTAAAAATACATTTTCGGGCAAATAATTGATCCTTTTGAACGTGGAAAAAAAAACCATAACTAACCAGATCGATTTGGAATTAAATTTAAAAACCATTTGGGGTATAAATACAAAAAAAGGAGGAATAAACTGGGACTAAATAAGATTATATTGCATAGAAAACCCTCTCTCATTTTTTTGAATTTTTAAACATTAAAACATTGGCAGATGTTTAACATATATTTATGTGTACTCAGTCATGTTTAATATTTTTCTTTTTTTTTTTTATCTAGTTATTATAACTTATGAAAATATGTTATATGAAATCATTTAAATGTATAGAGACACACGCAGTTATGAATTTAATAAACACAATTGATAGTTCAGTTCGAGCCCTTTAAGTGCTAGCTGTTTACGGTTAATGGATTCAGGCCAATCAATTGAAACTGTAACGTTAAAGAGTTGGTACATTATCCTGCCCTAAAGGATAGCCATTGAATATTCCACCAATCTTCTCTTTAACTGTTCAACAGAAGTTCTATATTTCAATTTAATTCTGTTTTATATAGCCAAAAGGGATTTCTTTCTTTATTTTTGAAATTTCAATTTAAAAAAACTAAACGATTCAAAGTATGACATCAAAGTAATAAAAAAAAAATGAAATCATATTCATTCTATTAATAGAATCATCTTTTGTCATCTACAATATTTGCCATTTAATTAATTTGACGTGTGATTTATAGAAAATAACAAAATTGAATAAAAATGAATTCGTTTCATGGTTACCCGATGTATGTTTTGTTGCACCACACATGATGGCATACCTTGTAGTATCATTTGATCAATTTGTTGCAAATTATGATTCTCTGTAAATTTATTATCTAAATATACCTTTTATGTCGATACATAACAAACTATTAAAACATTTTATTTCAATGTAACAATTATAGATATAAAAAAAACTATACAGAACGATACAAATATCGCACGGGTTAAGATTCAATCATCAGAATTATAAAAGCCATCATAATTCTATGCGTTAAGCCATGGTTTAAGCCAAGGTCCATTTAAGATGAGAGATATTCGAAATAAAAAGCGTTTAACAAATGTTATTTATTTTATTGCATTTGCATTTGGTAGAATACTGAAATACATGCTGAGACTGTTAATTTAAAGAAGTGAATTTGATTTTAGTTTATTGTTATGCTTCTGCCTTTATAGGAGCTGCTATAAATTCATTTTTCTTAAGTCAAATATATCGAAATGCAAACGTATAAATAAAAGAGAAACCAATCACTTTACAATTTGTAGAAATATGACATTAATATTATGAGGATTAGACGAGGATATTCCAATTCTTTTTAGCATATTCATTTGAATCTTCCATCAAATAATAAAACACAAAAATTGTACAATAATCTTTTCAACATTGTATCAACATAAACTCGATATTTCATTTTACAACCATAACGAATGGTATCTCTCTTATGTATTATTTAATAACATTTATGTGCCGACTTTGATAATTAACCCCACTGCTGTTACAGAGTATAACGTAAATTACATTTACAGTGCGAAAAAGATATAAAAAAAAAAGACAAAACAAACTAACTAATATACAAAATTGTTGAATTTTTAATGATTTTTCAGTGGAAATATACAAAATGTATCATAACAATGTACTAATCCAATTGTATCCAACAAATAAAATATAAATTTCATAGTAAAATCAATTCATTTTAATTTTTATTCGACAATTCGATTATTTATGATTCAATATTTTTATTAGAGTCATATTGAATTAATAGTTATAGCAAATTTAAAAGAATTACAGATTACAGGTACGTCATTCATTGACTGTTTCTTAATAAACTAAGAAGGTATTCTTAGTTGTAAATTCTTTGATTGGTTAAAGAAGTTCATGACTTCAAATAAGCACAAAGTTTGAGTTCATACAAAAATTATAGAATTTATAATTCATTATTATGAAACGAAACGAATGAATCTAACTGAGTCGTCAATTAACTGAATTAAGTTTCTTCTAACGAGCATTAGAAAATCATTAATGTTGCTTTCAATTTAATGAGCCATATAGAATGAATCTCTCACTGTGTATTCTAATTTTCTTATGCAAAATAAAAATAATGTAAAACTATGCAGATAATAATTCAATTCATTTGCATTCAGCTGTTATGCAGTTTATTATTAAATATTTCTTATAATATAAACAGTTTTGTTTTTATTACATCTCGATAAACATAACAAACGGAACACCAAATAAAATTGAATTAGCATGCAATGATTATAATTACTCGTTAATATTTACATATTATGATATAAAGAAAATCCAATCATATTTTCTTAATAAAAAGTTATACAAAATGCCAATCCTCAAATGAAATACGAAAAAGTAATAAGAATTGCAATTGAATACAATTAAGTGAATAATAAATTCTCTCTTTCTGTTCAATTTAATATTCATGCTTCATGTAGTTTTATTGAAGTGCTAGACTCTGTTTTGTTGTTTATTTTTTTTTACTCACTCTCTGTTATGATTTACATGTTAATTCAGGTGAATTAAGGAGAAGTAATACACTCATACCACCCCCACACTATTAAACAATATAATTATTATTTATTCGCCTTTTATTTTATTAATTTTTATTCGTTCATGATAACACAGAGGTAAATACGTTTAAAGTTTTTATTACAAAAAAAAAAAAAATAAATAAAAAGAGATTTCACGTATTGGTGTGTATGTGTTTCATTCAATGTTACACAGATGAGTTCAATGTCAATTATAAATGACTACTCTTTTGCCTCAGACACACACCACTGTGGTACAGAAACCCGATCAGATTGAAATCAATAATTCAAAATGATCAGTTTTCTTTTGATCATATTTTGATTGTAACAGGAGAGTGTTATAACAATCAATTGTGATTGGATTCTTCTTCTGTACATTTAATAAGAAATTTTTCATTTTTCCTAAACAAAATAAGACACAATTTGCATATTTTTCCTTCATGTAACGTGTAATTACACTAAACTTGGTAGATCGTTTAATCGTTATCCATTACATTCAATTTTTATTTTATAAATTCCATTTGAAATCATCTCTCTTTCTCTCTTTTGGAATGTGATAATTAATTTTTTAATAAAATCTGGAATCACGTGTACTCGTTTTCTTAATTATTTTCGTTTAATTGTATTTTCTATTTAAAATATCCTTTTTGAATCAGCTCCTGATTTCTTTTCTATTTGAACATGTTGGCAAAACCTTATTAGATGGCGTAAATTTTTTTTTTAATTTGATTTATAGGAAAAAGAAAATATTAAAATTCCTTTCCATTCAGTTGAATTCAATTTGTCTTTATTTATTTTATTTCATATTTTTTGTATATTTTTATTTGTTGGTAAATGGAAGAAGTTATTCTTATAACTATTCTTCTATAGATACAATTTGAACCAAATTTCTTATATTTTTGAATTAAATTTTTTGTTTTAAATTTTTAAATATTTAAAAAAAATACCAAAAAGTTTTAATTACATAAAATTGAAATTAATAATGGAATTCATTCAACGAACGGTGGATTTTTTTTCTTTTTTTATTTCAGATGCTTGTCAGTAAAGCCGCCCGAGAGGTATAAAATACAGAAACTATTTTTATTTAATTCTAAATAATCATAAAATGAAATATTTTAAAGTAAAATTCAATTAAAAGAATTCGTGTGATTTTATTGAAATGAAAAAAAAAAAAAAAAAAGAAAATTAATGTGAGAAAACAAATTCAATTGTTACATACTAATTCGAGTGATCATCGATGCATTTACCTCACCGTCAAAAATTTCATCGTATTAAATGGTGGGGGGGGGTGTGAAGAAAAATCGCGATTTATTTTTATATTGAGCCACATTACACACAATCATCTGGTATTTATTATGAAGGGTCGTGAACCGTTTGAATATTACACCGAAAACTAATCAAGCGGAAATCAGGTGGTGGTTTTGATGCACTATCAGTAACACGAGTAATGTTTCAATTGATTGATTTGTAACGCAACAACAGAAATTATTAGCGAAAAACACCATTAATTTAATCAAAATATAGAGTTTTAATTACCGCAAAAATTTATCAATTAAATGGATATTCTATTAACTGCTCTCTATATAAAATTTTAACCATCACACCTCATTCTACCTGGCAGTGTCATTTAGCGTAAGCTAATCAATTACCAATATACAGGTTGGATAAATAAAACAAAAAGTGTATTAATTGACTGTTGTTTATTGCTAAGTGGAGCTTTTGTGACTGCCATTTAATCAATTTGTATGTTCTGTTTGTTTTAATTTAAATGCATTTTATATTGCAATTTTATACCGGGCTTTTTCCATACAATTGTAATATTAATTTTGTTACTGTACAAATATTATTCTATTCGATAAAACAAACAATGACATTTGGTCTATTTGATATAATTTTCCTAAAAAAAACTTTCATGTTTATTAGATAGAAAACTCTATTAAAATATTCAATGATAGAAAATCAATTTTATTATGAATTTAAATTGAGCAATAGAACCATTATTCATTTGATTGTACAATAACAACAATTTTTTTTTTTTATGGAATATTCAAGGTGAATATGGATGAACAATTTGTAACGAAACAATTAATTAATATTAATTAATTACTCATGTTCAATGAATATAGAGTGTGGAGCCATGCAATCATCAATATGCCAATTTGTTAAAACAATTCACGGGTGGTACTCTACACTTATTTCCCATTTTTCCCACACTCTTTTGCGTTTTGTTTCGTTTTTGTTTTATAAAATTCCGTCGGCGTTTCAACGTTCAATGGTTTACGCGCTGAATTATCTATTCCCGTTTATTTGTGTATTACTTGTGATCTTTTACAAAAAAAAAATTCATAAATGCATCACATCGTTCATAGTAACGTTAAAGAGGCTCAGGATATTACGATGAAAGATTTTACGTTACACAATTTAGCTACTTTAGTGCCAAACTATTATCTAAAATGCATTTTATCCGTCGTGTAAATTCTTAAAATGTATCGATTTCACTTATAATTCATCAGTTTTTTCGTATTTGTACCTACATTGAGTGTAAGTGAATTATACAGATGAAAAATCATGTATTTAATACCGATAAGAATGTCTACGTTAAAGATATGAAGAATGAAATAAAATCTTATAAAAGATGGGTGCAAAAATTGCGTGCGAAATTATAGATTATTTCTTTTAAACAACGAAACATTATTATGTTTATGGTTCATTGCATGCCTTTACATCAAACAACATAAGCATTAAAAATGAAGGTGGAAATCGTTTCGTTTATGTTTCTTTTCTCATTTTCAATACAAAATGGATAAAAATTAATGTCTCTTTGTAATTGAAGGCGCAAACACATTGAGATTTTTACATTTTATTTTTCTCAGTTTTTTTTTTCAAATTTCGGATCAACATTACAATAAAACATAAAAAAAAATCCCGAAAAAGAAATCAGAACTTCTTTGATTCCGTCTGATAAAATGTAACATTTGTAACACAGCCGCTGTTGAAAGGTACACACTGAAAGGTGAAATACATCAGCCAGTGAGAAGAATTAAGAAATCAACAATAAATCCTGTTCTTATAAGCGTAATCACTTCAGCGTAGTGACTTAAGTGGGTATTTGGTTGAAGTGTATTATTGAAGATTGGCCTTATAAGTTCAAAAGGCTTTCAAATATGAGATTCCTTTGAGCATTACTTCAGTACCATTCCGAATTATATTCAATTCATATCAACAAAGTAGCTGTATAATTGTTAAGATGTATTCATTTACCGCATATGATTCAACGATCTTATTAGAAGTTCCATACTAATGCTTCTACAAAATTAACAGAAAAACCGAGCTCCGTAATCATATATCGAGAACTGAGTGTTTGATATCAACACCAAATCAATCTATAATCATCTTGACACAACTCCCATATCATCATATCCCAGAACAGTCCAACTACAACAAGAGAAAACCGATAGAGATACAGAGAGATTGCCAAATAATTGGGATGGTGTGGTTTTTTGTTCAACGAACAATAGGAGACAATGTACCATGTCCATTGTTGAGATCATTAGAAGCCAATATACCGACACAACATATCGCAGGAGGATAATATTAATAGATTCAATGAAACATAGAGAGAAAGAGATGAATACCAAAAAAAAACTACTAAAGGTTATTGGTTATGGAAGGTGATACACATTATAATGGGCACATAATAATGGGCCAAACATAAGAGGGATTGTGCATTAAACACAACAAAAAAAAGAATCACTAAAACATTCGTTTGTTGTTAATTTAAATTCATATCTTTTCCTCTTCTGTGTATCCTCCATACCGTGTGATACTGGTGACATCACATGCTGTGATGGTTAAAATCCCGAAAAAGATGGATAAACTGATGGGATGGTCCAACCAAAACTGGGAAACGTTGTGTAATTCGAGACCCAAAGTAAAAAAAAAATTGTGTGGAATTAAAGAAGCATAAAGGATTAGTACAATTCCTGATTTTATTTGATTTCTGAAGAGCCTTTTTATCCGCATTACCACGGCTGATATAGTCCACCGTTATCATCCGTTGAGGAGACATTAATATAATCGACTATTTTAAACTAAAAGATTACTGGAATTGAATTCTATAAATTGTTTCTCACTCTCAACGGCTGATGGTAACAGTGATGCAACATTTAATTCAATAAATCGGGTGCCGAAATTATGAATAATAACAAAAAGTTTATATTTTAAGTGGCTCTTAGATGGATTTATTGTTCATATTCACGGTTTCTGTTTCTCTATATTTGATTGAAATAAAATTTTTTATTTTGTTTCAATAAAATGCGCTTATAACCCTTGACGAAAGGTAACCAAAATGAATAAAAGAATTCAATTTACAGATGAGACATTTGAACAGATTTAACGGATGACTTAATTAATAAGAATTTTAAATTATGATTCGTTCTATAATTCTCACACTTATAAAGAACTGAGTGATTCAATGAGAACAGACGCAAGAAGGTAACATCGAATTTTCTTGAAGAATTAATTTTTCCATCAGGAGAATTGATTATTTCATTTGTCATTTGTTGATTTGGTCAAAAGTGTTAGTTCTCCATTTCGTATTTAATAAATGAAATGGTGACAAAATATCAAACATATTTACACATAATTGAGATGAAACATGTGTGCCAAAAGGATATAAAATTTAATATAAAAAAAATATGGAACCGTTACAAAAGGACAACGCTGTTTTAGTCAATTCAGTCATAATTTGATTGATGATCTGCCACTGACGTCATGTCCTCTTTTACTGTAATTCCAATCCATCCACATAGAATCATAATTGCATAACAACAGAATAAAAAAAGTGAAAAACCTTCAATCCATACGTGACTTTGATGATGAATTTGTTTGATTAAAAAATTAAAAAAATTGAATTGATATTCAGTGAGAATTTACAGTACAAATTGAAGGAATAGAAGAGGGATGTTATTATTAAATTCATTTTCAATTATGAATATCCATTATAATGGATATATTGATTGTATGTCAAACATCGACAAGGACTCTTGTTATACTCTCCATGGAATTCAAATCATTTAAAAGAATTGAACGACAAGAACATTAATAATTTCCAATTAAATCCATTCAAATGAATACTCAATTTCAATTAAGTCCAAACTAATTGCTCTAATACTAATTAACTGAAGAAAACTCCCCAATCAAAAGATTATTAATTCATTTGAAAGTATCATCGCCCCAATTCAACTCCTTCAATTTCAATATCATCCAATGCAAAATTAAATTCGAAATGTTTTGTTTCTAAGTTACCGCAATTTAGATTGAATTATGTCAATCATAGGAAATTATTTCTTAATTTAGGCCAAAAGCGAATAGGAACGCTATAAAATCACGATAATAATCATTCAATAAAATATAAAACTTTACAGCGAAACAATATTCAATGAGCATTATGTTTAATACTTTTGCATAAAATATAGAAAAACATTAATACACCACTCAATTGTTAAACCAAAATAATACAAAATAATTATAATAAGACGGTGGTGTTGGCAATAAATACTTCTACTACAAATTATCTCTTTTGTCGGCTTAAATCAATCAGTAAATGTAATATGAAAGTTATTAAAATGAATATATAAAGAAAATAATGTTATTTTAGTAGAGAATAGAAGATATCGTAAAACAACAACACCTAATATGCATTTTATGATGATTTCATTTCAATATTCTATTATTCACTTTTGGCCTAAGTAATACGCATTCAATATCATTTTGATCCAATGACTATATGTGTTCAATCAATTGGGTAAGACAAACCAAGAATAAAATAAGAAAAAAATTACAATTTCAATGGGATGGATCGATTGGTGAAACAAAGTTATGATTTTACCTGAGTTTTTTTTATATTCTTTTACCTTCTTTTTAGCCAAATATTATAAATGAATAGAAAAAAATATATGATTAAACTGACGGTGGGTAAAGAGGAGAGTTACATGACGTTGGATACATTCATAAAGAGATATAGAACGTTGGATCAATGAAAGGAAGAAGCTGCGTCATTGTCGGTATTTGATAGGTGTGCGATCTGCGCGATTATATGATTACATCTCAAGTACATTAACATTAAAAGTCTCTCTACCATAGATAGCGACCATATGCATTCAATGTGACGGTATAGACAATGACTATTTAACATTTACTTTGATTATTCATTTAAATGTTTTACTAGAATTTGTTGGTTTTGTCTCATAATTTACACAATTTTTCTGTTGAATTTTTCATCTATTTTGTTCAACAGAACCGCATAATATCAATGAATAATTATTCCAATAGTTTAGTCACTAATATTTATGTGATATGAAAAGCCACAAACGTCACCACCAAAAAGGTGAACATTTAACGCGTATTAATTTCAATTATAATACACTGAAATCCAACAGTCATTTTCTGTTACTGTTCGAATAATTTCATTTTGAATTTGTACGTGTTTGATTACTCTGTTTCATTTAAATTATAATGTGGCTACCAAATTGTAACTATTGCGCTACATCTGTTGAATTGATCAGTGTAAATTGATTGGTAATATCGTCATGTATCGCTTTTATAACAATTTTCTTCCTTTAATCTTAATCATAGTGCAATCCATTCTATTATTGATTATTCTATACATAAACTTCTGGTGATTATTGTTTTCCAATAATGATTGATATCATTCTTTCTTTCATTTTTTTTTTCTCTTTATTAACAACAAAAAATTGATCATCATTTACCGTTTAATTTTAATCATTCGAACAGAGAGAAAGATGATTACGTTCTTTTTTATTTTATTTATTTCTATTCTTTAAATTACAATTCAAGAAATCAAAGGGAAAAAAATCAAAATTCACATAATAAAACAGTTCGATTGATTTTGATTTTTTTTTTTATTTTTTATCGAAATAAGAATGAGAGGCGCTTAACTATTTGTCTAAAATGATTTGATGATTTGTGATTGATGGTTTTAGCTGTTTAATGTTTAAATATCGTGTGTGTATCATTAACTTTGGCGCTGGTGTATATTAAATATCCAAAAACATAAGAATGAAAATTTCTCAGCATATTATCTCGTGTATATTTCTTTTATTTCATCTGCTGTACCATTGAGATGATGATGATTTGAATTTATTCATTTCGATTATTATTATTTCATTTTCATCAAAATGTATTCATCTCATTTGGACAAGGTGAATGTATTGAATGTGCCGCGGCATTTGACCAAAGGTGTTTAATATAACATAAACGTCATTACATTCAATACAATAGGCCAATACCTTTATGCTCTATTATGACATCTTTAAATAATTTATCTATCTCTATTGATGATACAAAAACGAAAGAAAAATCAAATATTGGAGGGGTTGGTATGTTGAAATTTTTTTTTTGATTGTAACTGAATTTCAATTGATTGTAACCGACAGTTTATTCAAATAGTTTTTTTTTCTATTTGATTTCCTTCCAAATAGAAAGATTTTTTTTTTGTGTTATTCTGTCTTTCTTGTATTTGAATTTGAAAATAGAAAGACCATTAAATGGTCATAATAAAATGCAACTGCTATATGAAGACGCCATGGCGCCACTATTTAATTACATTTACATAAATTCATTTAAAAATAATGGAAAATTCAGTTACAGAGGTACTACCTTATTCATGTTTCTTTTTAAATAAATTTCATTTCAACAACTGAAAAAAAAAAAAACAATTGAGCAATTAACCAATGAAAATTCATGATGAATGATTAGAAGAAATTATTTTTAATTTTTCCTTTTCAACAGTCGCACGATTTTCTTTGATATTTCTCAGTTACGATTACATGATCTCTTGATGAAATCAAACACAGAATACAATTTGATAGCTACTGAGTGATATTCAACAATTCTATCATATCTTAATCTTTTAATAACCAAATAAAAATGATGTTATGGAAAACCAGATCACTTTTCATGGATCTTATTCTTATATTTTGTATTTCTTCAATTCATTCATTTAATTGCTTTCACATTTTTATTTTATCCATCTTTATATTGTTCGCGCTTTACAGAAGTCAAATAAAACATTGAAGATTAAAATCTATTTGATTACCATAAAAAACTGAAATAGAAAATTAGACTAAAAGTCATAACCGCATATCGCTGTTTTTTTTTTTTCATATGATCCAACTACTGTTTAATTCAAACAATGAGAAAATTCGTTTACACCTACAATCATTTAACAAAGTTTTTTCTGTTGAAATTAAAAATAACAATTTTTTAGTGTAACACCGGGATTGTTTTGTTACGTTTTCTGATAAACAACGAAATCTTCATGAAATTTCATTATTTATATTTTCTTAAAAACAAAAAGAAAATTAAAATCCAGTAGCTGGTCTGTGATATACATCTTGATTAACAATCTCATTAACCAAATAAATAAACGTATTAACTCTATTACAATTCAAAAAAAAAATCTTTTACTTGTTGATTTAACGTAATGAATATTTTTCTTTTATTATTCACTAAAACTAATCGAAAATGAGAAGGAATAAAAAAAACAAGAACTCATCATTTTTATATGAATTATATCTTTGGATAATAAAAAAGAAGTTTAAACTTTAATTTAGCCAATCGTACCTGGCCAAAAACACAACAACAGATATTTCAACCTGTAAACATTAAATTGAAATTTTATAATTTCATGAGATAAATCGTGATAGCAATAAGCAAATAACAGAAATAAATACACGATGAATATTTCGCCGTATTTTTTTTCTTATTTGTAACTAACTAATATTTGTATTATGAATCTAATTCTGATTGCATGTGATAATTATAATTTTTTTTTTTGTATATAAAATCACGGTTCATAAAGAATCCCCAACATATTATTTTCCACAACAGTGGAGATTTAAATAACCAACAAACACCTTCTCTCTATCATTTAATAAACGTGTACCAGATCTCTAATTTTCGAAGAAGAGACACAATCAAAGCGAATAAAAAAACATCCACTCTGAATTAATTCACCATTTAATCATAACTAAAAACGTATACTCGCTGGTAATCAAGGTGAGAGGGACCAGTTTTTATTTAAAACGAGCCCCTTTAGCTACAATTGTTACATTCAAACAGGAAGCATATTTTGTTTTTTCTGTTTTAAATCAATATTTGATTTCTATTTAAATAAAAAGTAAGTCGTTCTAAATATCACCGTTAATTAAACGTGAATAAAATTCTCATCTCATAGCCTCCTAAGCATCCGAACATGTACCAACCGTTTGTCTTATAATAACCAAGAGAAAATTGAATGAACAACAGAAAAACCCACCATTCTAAACCACATTGAATCTTAGAACGATAAAACAAACGAGTGTCGCTGTATCTCATTAATAATATTCAAATGAATGAATAACGATTTACTTAAACGTTTAATAATAAATTAAGAAAAAGATTTTCTTTCATTCTGTAAATTGAAAAAAACAATTCAATAATTACAATACGATCAAAATTGATCTAAAAAATGCATAGAAACATTAATGATTTTATGTTTTTATGATGCCTGAATAGTTGCCACCAATATTAAATGGTTATTGGGATAGAAACAGAAAGAAAAACCTTCTGGTATATAAGTAATTTGTTTATGATGTTCAAACATTTCTAATAATTCATTTATAAGAGATTATAACCAATAAATGAATAGAAAAGCATTTTATGGTACACAGAACCACGAGTGAATACATAATTCATATGTTATCTCGTTACTTACTATGTATTAACCGGTTGTATTAAATTAAATAGCCCTAAGCCATTTGCACACTTTCTTTCTATTACTATTAAATCCAGGATGGTTAAATCAGTGAAGTTAATTCTCTATAATCATTATAATTACGGTACACTAACTGATAAAAATACAAACAACAGAATCTTCTATTAAATGTTTCTGTTTCCCCATTTCATTGAATACTGAAAACTGTAAAACATTGCGCGGTTTCATGGCCAATTGATATGACCTGAACGAATTCATTTTGTCTTAATTGATTTTTTTATTTCTATTTGAGAATTCTCTCATTAATTTGGTTAACTGATTAACAATAATTACTAGGGACGATTATGTAGTTTCAATGCATTCGAATGCACATGTTCATTATGTTATCACACACAGAGTAATGCACTTAATCCATAGTTTTGTTCAAAGAATGTTTAGCACTCAGCATACATTTGATTTAACATTGAAGTTGATTCAACCAGTAGGTCGTATGGTAGTAGAAAATCCAATCATAAGTGATTGATGCAGAATTCTGATATGTTTCTTTCATTTAATGTAAACCGAAATATGGCAGATGTATGAATTTTTGTTGATTTCAGTTTGGAAACAATGTTACAATTGAAATCATTTCATATTTCATAATAAAAAAAAAAAACTAAAATCATAAAAGATGATGATAACGAATTCTATTTTGTTACAATTTTTAATCTATTAATGGTGGAGGGATCCTTCAACGGTTTATTATTCAACCGTAAACTATAGAGAAAGAGATACAGAATAAGCATCTGGGTGTAATAAATACACCACCATTTAGATCATCTTCTATGAGTATCACTGAGTATAACCGAAATAAAAGAAAGAAATCTTGTTTGTTGTTGTTTAAATATCATCTGCACCTCAAGTAAATAAAAACCGAATGCAGTATAAGTTCACATCATTCATTAAAATTTACAATTTAAACAAGTAGTTCCTGTTTATCATTGTAATTATACAAATTAATGTTCTAAGATATTTTACTTCCTACTTAGTGGAATATTATACACTTTCGAGTGTCTCAGAAATTGTTCTTAAATGATAATGTTTTTCCTATATTTCTTATCAAAACAATTAACAGAATATGAATGAGAAAATTTTCCATTTCTTTATTATCAGAATTTTTATTTAATAATGGAATGTAACGATTAAATAACAAGAAAAACTATAAGTGAGAAATGTTTTAAACTAGAAATTTCATGAATGAAACTACGAATAATAAAATTGTTTGCCTTTTGGCTAAAGAGAAGCAACAATGTGACGAAATAACAGGAGATAACGAATATAGAAATTCTCTTTACATTCAAAATCCATTAAATAGAATAGAACTACATTCAACTTAATTGTAATTAAACTGTCTACAGCTATTAATTTCATCATTTTTGATTTGATTTAAAAGAAAATGTTCTTATAACAAATTCTCAAAACGAAATAGATTTCCATCAAATAAATAAACATTTTCGTAATAAAAATATAAAAAAAAAAATATTGCAATTCAAATTGTATAAACATTTGAATGCATGTGAATGCATTCTCATAAAAATAAAATATTTTAATTGCACTTACTAAAAGATATGGCGCTCAAAATTCCACTATATTTAATGTAAACAAACAATTAAAAAAGATCATTTGATCATAAAATACAAGAAACATAATTATCAAGTGTATTTCTGTAGATTTGTGATTCAATTTCTGTTCAAACTCAATTCATTTACAATAAGAAAATTTAAATGGAAATGGATTGAAGAAATTATGTGTGAAATCAATGAAAATTCATGATTTATTGAATTGAAAATTTTAAATTTTTCGGAATTTTTAACCTAAAAAAAATTCCAATGGAAATTTCACTTTAATATTTCTGTGTTACAGTGACGACATGTAAATTTATTTGGCTCGTTAATGTTTTTTTTCTGCCTGTTGATTTAAATCAAAAGTAACAGAAACACAATCAGACATAAATCATTTAAGAATCAAAAACCATTAAAAATCATGAGACCTATTAAACGAAACAATTAATAAACACGATTCACATGAAATCATTTTCTGTATTAAAACATCGTGTATTCAATATGTTTAACATTAAACATGATTACTGCACTTCTCTTCAACAATTTAATGCACAGATGATGAATTTTCCATGCAATTTAATTTAAATCATAATTAACTAAACGATATGTGTCATCAATTCGATTGCATTTAATTGCAACTGTTCATGAGAAATTTCTTATTGAATATTCTAATTGATGAATTTTATTACTAATGATTTCAAATTAGAAATTTAAATAAATTCAAATAGAAAGAATCATAATTTCTATTTGATTTATGCTACATCATAAGTATTCGATTAATTTCAATGTATTTATTGGGACCAATTACCATATACATTGGATTTAATTTCGAAAATTGGAAAAATCTAAACTGAATTTATTGTTTAATTTACGAAAACAAATCTAGTAATTTTAACGATCTAACCGCAAGATAAAACTTTTAATTCTGTTTAAATGCTCTCTGGTATTCGAATTGTTTTCCAATTTTTTATTTAATCCATTTCATTTATCTAAGTTAAATTAAACAAAACGTTAATTTATAAAATTGGCAAATGTTTTACTATGTAACTCTCTTTTCGATTTGCTAAGTAGTACGAATAATTACAGATTCACTTCATCATAAACACATGATTTACATCAATTGGTATTCTATTAAATTATCAATAAATCAAAACTTTAGATTCAAATAAGAAAATTTATTTTCTTCGTTTTATTGATGATAAACAAGAAAATTTGTTTAAAATAAATCGATGACCTGAATTAGTATTATAACTGAATTGATTTCTAAGGAAAATTAAAATCATTGTTTATTCATATAAAACTAACGATTTAATTAACAATTTAAAATCAGAAAAACAAAATTTGTTAATAAATAAATTACAATATCGAAAATGCTCATCCCGCAATGTCATTACTAACATAACCCGTCGTTAACCTCAGTAACTCTCTACTATATTCCAGCTCCAGACCTGGACGACCCCCAAAGAGGGGACCAGTTGGTTTAACATTACCGGCTAGCCATCTATCACATCATCCACAATTGAAAAAACATCGAATGGACAACGGTGATTATCCATATGAAAATGGTCATTTAAATGGTAAGTTATACATATTTTGCAATGTAATCCATCTGTTTTAACCGCGAAACTTAAATTGTTTTTGTATTTGCATTTATGAAACAAAAATCTCTATCAATAGTTGAAATTTTTTATTTCAATTTATAAAGTAACACTACTTGTGGTTTCCATAGCATTGAATTTAAAATAATTGTTTATTAGAAATCCTTTATTTGCAGTTTAAAAATGATCAGAAATGATTATACTTGAGTATACACATTAGTGTATTTCATGTTTACGTTTATTAATTTGTAATACTTGTAATAAAGTAACAATGACTATAAAATCGTTCTTTTATTACATTGAATTGCAATATCTACCATATGGCATACGTAATGTAAACTTATGTCTTTGATTACAAGGATCATTCACCTATAATTCCGCTAAACAATAGAAAACAACATTCGATATAGAAAAACGTCTTACAGATTTTGATTCAACAAGGATTTTGGTTAACTTCAAGTGTTTACTATTTGCTTTTGTTCTGACCCCTCCAAGTAATCACAGAACAACATGATTAAGGTCTCTCCATGTGTTCCAATAAACCGTGAACTTTAAAAACGAATCATAAAATTAGAAATTATTCTGTTTGCGCCAATAAAGATTCTTAACTATGTTTAATGTCTTTTCGTATACCTCCAATCAAATCATTGAACCACATTACATTTTAGTTCAATTAAATTTATCATTACTGTTATTTTCATACATAATTCATTGATTAATGTATACAAATTTGCGGTCAATTCAAATTTGTAACTTAAAGAAATGAAAATAAAACGGAATTATTATCATAATTTCATTGTCATATAAATAAAATTCCCGTTTTCATTTGAATTTGGTTGTTTCTTAATTAACATGTACGTTACATTTTAATGTTTTTATGATGCGAATTAAATTACATGGTTTACTTTTTATCATACACCATTCAAATAACAATGAATCCTTTGGTACTAAATAATACAATGAATGATATCACTAAAATGCAATTTAAAAGTAATAACCAATCGATTGGGTTTTTTAATGCCATTTTAAGGTTGAAATGATATCGAATTGATTCAACCGCAAATGAACAGTTACCTTAATTATTCCAATTGTACCTTTCAATAAATACAAAAGACAATAGTCTCACACCGGATGGCCAACACATTACCAAAGAACTAAGAAACATTAAACATTTAATTTATTTATGAACTCCCACATTAACCAATTCAATTTACTTTTTTTCATATTTAATAACGGTCGAATAAAAAAACAGAATTACTAATCAAATTATTATGCTAGACAATATGCAGGACACACGACTCCCAAAATCTAAACATGACTAACAACAACATTAAATCAACAACAACCAAATAATAAAAAAATACCGTGTCTTTTTAACAGCATCTGAATAAATACGAATGTGTTAATAAATAGAAAAAAAAATTAATGTTTATCCATATCCCTATGGCACGTGTAATATTTATGTTACCTGTGTTAAATAACACAATAATAAAAAAAAGAACTAAACGATTCGATCAAACGGTACAATGTGAGACCCGATAATTGTTCAAACTACACGATAGAATGTTATTAGTTGATGATTAAACAACCCAATTCTATTGACTTATGATAGAAAATTAAACGGGCATTCCATCGATTATAACGAAAATAAAATAAAATGCCCAAATAAAAAAAATATACGAATAATTGGAACCCATGGCCCAATAATAATTTTCAAGTTGACTTAATTTACGCGCATTCTCATCTAATATTATTGCTTAATAATACGGTGTGTCTCGGTGAAATGAATTAACTGTTAAACGATCCAATCACCTTCATCGCATATAACAATTATTATGTATGAACAAGAGAAATACAACAGAATGAATAACAGACAGAGAAAACGGTCAAATAAGATCCCTCCGACAATTTCTTTTGTTCTTTTCAGTTGATCTCATATATGGATCTTTTAACACACTAATTCACGGTTCATAATGTTTAAATGATTGGTTGAAAATTAATCAATTCATTTTAATGTGAAATTCTATGGATTTCCTTTATGGATGCCAAATCAAAGAAACAAAAAAATTCAGGTAAATCACCATTGATCAACGTTTTTATTTCCAATTGCCATCATCATCATCATTGGTATAGATAATTATTGGCAGGCCGCCTAGACTAATCGTTTTTGTATATTTTTTGATTATTAAAATTAAAAGAAGACGTGATTCTTCACCCAAAATATAAATTGATGAGTGAAAAGTATTCTCAATTTAAAATGAAGAAATGATTTTATTCTTGTGTTTTAATCGCCCTCAAGCTAAGAATTGTGATTAGTCTGAACAATGTGTTTCAATGATTTTGATGACCAAAATGTATTTTCTGTGAAATTTCTTTTCGTTATTCATCATTTTGGCCCCAACAGATACAAATATTCAATTCATTTTAGGAAATTACAGAAAATTGGCACGTTTAATATTAAATGGGAATAAAGATACAAGAGAGATGGACTAATAATCGGTATAGAATATATCAAATAACAAATAAAATTCAATTCAAGACAAATATTATTCGATTTGAGACCAATAATTGGCTTTTTATCAAATACTTTGGAGAGTTCATCTCCACTTTAGTGTTTATCCAAAGACAGAGATGCAAAGAGACAGAACTGTTAATGTTCCCGCTAAATGGATTGCATAAATCGTATAAATTTTTTTTCCAAGTTTTAAATAAAGCAATAGTCACATACCTGAATTCACCATAAGTTTACTCAGCGGCTTACAAATCACATAACAACCTGAAATCAAAAGAAGAAATATCAGTATTTAATGTTTAAATGCCCTTTTTAGTATAAAAAGAAAACCGAAAAGAGTTTATCGAAATGATACATTTTGTAACATAAATAACGATTAATTCGATATGTTTTTATTATTTTGAGTATTCAAAATCGCTTTTTTGGTTTTATCGCTTTTATTCGCATATTCCATGTTTATATGTAATCGAAGGGCGACTCTATTCACTGCAATTTATATGCACCATCGAAGAGGAAGAATGGAAAATATATAAAAATTCTGTATCGCATGTTTATGACGGTAATTCGCTAAAAACCTATCACGCTATTATCGGTTGTATAGTTTCATATGCAAATTCTATGAGTCTAAAGATGTTTCAACTATGGTGGCTATTGAACAGTATTATCATTTAATGTTCTGTGAGAGAGCACCAATACCCCATTATCATTTCAACAATTCTTGGCATTTATGGAATTTAAAATATTCTCTCGGTTTTTTTACTTCTTTCAGATATTTCACGATTGGAAAAATCACCATTACTGGCAAATGGTTATAATCCACCACCGACCCATTTAAATCATATGCCATTTATGCAAATGAATCATCATCCTGGTGCAATGATGAGTCCCGGTATGCCACCGCATGGATTACCCAGGCCTGATAGTGCAATGATGAAAGGCCAACCAGGTGGTATGCCCGGTATGGAAGCAATCGCTAGGTAATTTATACTTTTCTATCAATCGAAAGAAAAACAGAAATGAAATGAATTTTTCATTTTTCTTTTCATTTTATGCACTTGTTCATCATTGTATGGGAATTATATCAGATCGGGTATTTGGGATAGTTGTCGAGCTGCTTATGAAGACATCGTTAAGCATCTTGAAAGGTAAGTCCTCCAATATTCATTGAAACATTTGAAATGAATGCAATTAAATAAGAAGAGGATTTTCTTTCTTTTTTTTTTGATTTGAATTCTTGACCATTACAATTTACAAAATAGTTTATATGATAACGATCATCAATAATAATAAATTCAAATTCAATTGATTCCAAATATCAAGTAGCATAAGACAGACTATTAACAACTATGTTGTCTATTATGAATTATAAAACATTTAGTTGATGAAAATTAAAGATTTTTCTTTTTTTATTTTCTTATTTGATTTCTATAAGAAACGGTTTAATATTTTTCTTAACCCGAAAGGCCACTGAATTATGAATGAAATGTTAAAAAAGGTTGATCTCAATCAATGCGGATTCGATTTAATTTATCTTTCTCTTATTCTGAATTTACTTTTAATCAAAAATAAGAGAAAAACAACAGAAATATAAAAATTACAATTTACAATGAATTGGAAATAGATAAAACAACGTTGAACCGATTAACTAAAAGAATTATGAAAAATTTTTACTTGAAAATCGTATTGGTACTTCTAGATGAAATTTATAAAAAATACATACCAGAATGTTATGAGAAAAATCGATAAAATTAAAAAGATTATAATGAGAACTTTGCGGTTACCGCACATTAACTTACATAAGATTATAATTAAAATGAAGAAAAAATAAAATTGTTTTAGTATTTTTTGCTTCTACAAATTGAGTGAATGAATGAAAATATAGAAAATAAAGAAGATTAAAACGTGCGTGCCAATTCCACTATCTCATCTATTCCAAATCAAAAAGAATAAGAAATTCTCTATTTCTGTTAAATATTATGATTATTTGTTTCATAATTCTCTACATATTCCATTTGTAAAACAACTGCAATTAACCATCAGCAGCCAGGTACATCATTTTGGTCATCTGTGTCGTTATTCAACCGTAGTAATATGAAAATTATTAAAAGAATTGTAATTTAACAAATAAATTGAATTCAAATAGACTATTGAATGGTAACGAATAACGAAAAGTGGGAGGACAATTGCATAAACTGATCATGTACATTTGACTTTCTGTGTACATGATTTTCTTCTGGCTTCCTAACAATTTAAAACCACAAAATCTTTAAATAAGAAAATGTTTTTTTTTTTTTTTATTTCAAGATTGAGACGCCAATATATTATTTCCAATTAATCTTTTGTATCTTTTCTCTTAAAATTCGCACAGAATGAAATCCCATTAATCGATTTTTTTTTTATTTTTACCTTTTAATTTCTGTTACAATCGATTTTATTTTTATATACCTGTTTCACTTGTTCTTTGATTTCTTTAATTTTATTCGTGTTGTTTTCTTTTCCTATCATCAAATAATGTGAATTTGTATTTTATGATCAGAATCAATCGTAATGGAATTGGTAGTTTTCAACAATTTCAATACATAATTTTTATTATTAACTTCATTTACCTACAGAGATTGCCTCTCTCTCTCTCCTTATTCCTTATTCACTGTTTATTTGTATCTTATTTGTACATTGCTAAGTAATTACAATTCGTGAAGATTTCGCTACTAATCAGAATCTTTAATCGAAATTAAAATTCATTTTGTTCAAATTCAGTATTTCTCATTCTTTATAGATTGCATTTAAAGATTTTCATATAAACGATTTCATTTAGCATAATATTTATCATTCATAAAAGCCACACCATATGCCAACACTTTGTTTGTCCGCTAATGGAGTTTATTTTTTAATTCATTTCATTTCGATTTTGAATGTATCTGTTGTGGCTGTTCCTCTCTTTATAACCGCAAAACCAAAAGCATTGGCACACGTTTCACCCGGTTCACCTCTCACCAGGTTCAATTAATGTCAGATTGTTACGCGAATGGAAACCAAATAAACTCATATTTCTGTTTTGTTTCAACCATTAAAAAAAAAAGAATTATTAAATCGTGCGACTAAATTACTTTATAGTAAAGGTGATAGCGCGTCATTAATGAATTTAAAACGGATGTTTGAATTCATAGATGTTGTACCGTACACATTCATTAGTGAGAGGTTAAATGTCATTACAATGAAATTGAAACTTTTTTCTTTATTCCTCAAAGAGAGTTAGTATTAAATTCCAACGATTTTCTACTTTTTTCCCGTGTGTCAACGAATAATTTTCATTAAAATCCATTTTATTCGTATACCGTGGCGATTTCAATTAAATCTAAAAAGGGAACTTTTGAATCCAAATGGAAATCAGGTGTCACATTTGGTAATGTAATTTTCTATGTAACAATAGTGTAGAGTAATGACACAGTACAGATTAAATGTGTTAACGCAATCTAATTAAGGTTAATAAAATTCTCTATTTTGACTAAATTAATCTCTGTTTTATGTACTTTAAGTCAACGGAATGCGGTGATAAAAACAAATCAAATCAAACGAAATGTCTAAATAGCGACGAATGACGAGGTCATAACCATTTGTCTAATGTTCAACTGAATATTGCAGGACAACAATACCATTTGCAATATGTTTCCACTGTTTTATCACATCACCCCTACTGAATTTCTTTTTGGTTTTTTGTTTTCTACATTTGGCGCACAATTTAATACGAATTTTCTTAAGAATTTTAATGAGCCATGAAACATTTTCTTTTATTTTTTTCTATTCGGTTTTGGTTCTTCTTCCTGAGAAAGTCACCCTCTATAGAATTTTTTCGTTTGGTAAACTGATTACCATGTTGACTTCAGTATTCAATTGAATTGTATACGATGACTTGTGGCTGTTACTATCATCCCACCAAAAATAAAATGAGAGAGTTTTCCAGTCATCGTTTTGTCAATGGAAATTGTGAATAAATCTCATCATTGTTTTCAACGTTTCTGTTAAATGTTAACGTCCATTTCGTACGTTAATTGTCTCTCTTTATTGCATTCATTACGTTTGTGTGTTTTTATACTTGGAGTGTAATTCAGTTAATTAGTATTTAATTAAATAACTGAATTTCTTTGTTATCTGTTACCCTTAATTTCAATTGTTTTAACAGTTCTTTCATTTGTAATTTTTCTTTCTTAAATATTCAAGTAGGTTGAGGGAGGAACGTGGCGAAGAAGCTGTACGTAATGCTGTTGCTGAATCAAAAGCACGTGATTTAAGTTCACATAATGGTTCATCGAATGGTCATAGTCCTGTATTAAATCTCTCTAAAAGTGGTGGTATGGATCAGAATAGTGCCGGTGATCATAGTGATCGTAGTGATGATCATTCATCGCCGCCGTCTGTACGCGATGATGATGGTAACATTAGTGATGATAATGTATCCGAAGTGGATGAACGTGACGATAAAGATGATGGTAAGTAAAAGAATGTTTTCTTTTTATTATTTTTTGGTACAACAGAAAATATAATCTTTCGTGACAACAATTAATTAATTAAAAAAGTGAACAACAACAAATACAAAATTGTAACGAAAATTTATTTACAATTGAATTTGTTTTGACGAAAAAATAAAAAAAAAAAAAACAAACAAACATTGATTTCCCATGGCTCATAACATTGACCATGAATTATCATCGTCTTGATTAGAGATTCAACAGCAAACGAAACTGTATGTTTTTCCTATACATAATACAGCAAAAATCGTTGATAATTGTTGTATCTTTATATTGCATTTAAACAGGCAAACATGAGAATGTGCAAGATCTCATGTGAAATTTAAACAACTGCAAATTCAAAGTTTAAAAAAATAAGGAGAAAACCTGAAGATTTCTATAAATTAAATCCCGCAGTTTATGATGGACTCGCCGATTGCGTGGTTACACCGTTTTGTGACTTTCCTTGTCTTTTATGATTTTGATTCCAATAAATAAATGAACGTGAAATATATTCATTTGTTCTTTTCTTATTTATTCTTACAATTAAATGTCTACCGTGTCCACCAGTTCACATAATGATGTTAAAATAATAAAATAAAAACTAAAATTTTCTAGTTCTTCTACTAGATACATCTTTGTTTATAGAAATTAATAAAAGAAAACTGAACCTCTTCACCCTCTGTACCATTCAACAACTGTGAAAGATATCACACACGAGATATTTAATCTGAACATATCATCTTAGCAATGTACCAAAAGAATTAATGTAATTCACATCGACTGATCCATGTAATTCAAAATTGGTGTTGTACAACAACAACAAATTTCATTTCGATTAAAAACGCGTGCAATAAACATCATTTTAACATGCACATTTTAGTTAAATCAATTTTATATTAACAGAGAAATTTAAAACTTTTTAATAAACGTTAAGATGTTAATATGAATAAAAGAATTCATTAAAAACAGAAGAATTGTCTCATCCATGGTACAAGATCAAGAGAGGATTGTAGTTACCAACGGGATGTCGACAATTTTTTTTTTCAGTTTCATGAAATTGAGACACTGACTAGCCAATGTAAAGAAAATAGAAGTCATGTTGGATTGTATGACAACACGATGTAAAAATTTTAGCGCATCTATATGAGATAGCGCACACCTTTAATGCATATGCGCATAAGAAATAAAGAAAAGAGTTAACACCTAACAATAACCAATGCATTTAATGATTACTAAATAAGATGAATTCAGTAATTCATTTAATTTTCTTATGTTTTATTTTTGCCTATTCAATTACAGATATGAGTGACACCGAACGTGATTTACCACCAATGCCACCAACAACGGTGTCAAATTCCACCGATTGTCATCAACAGGCGCTCAATTATTCCACATTAGCGGCAACAGCGGCTGCGGTTGCGGCCAGTAATGCAAATACTGGTGGTGGTGATGATCAAAATATATCATCAACGGAGACATTATTAAGAAATATCCAAAGTTTATTAAAAGTAGCTGCTGATAATGCAAGACAACAAGAACGACAAATCACATACGAAAAGGGTAATTTTTATTTTCTTATTCTTGATCGGTTTTTCTTTCTCTTGTAAAACAGTTGTGGGAGACGTAAAGTAGAAGGTATTTCGATTTTGGTTTTTTTTAAATATTGACGCCAATGATCATTATGTTAATGATGGGTAGTCGATATTTATGAATCAATTAACTGTGTTATATGGAGTCAACCATCAATAAATTATGTAATTTAAATGAGTTACTAGGTTAAATATCATAAAGAGTGACACCAGTCGAAACATTAATGGTTGTATACACACACATTAGATGAAGTCAAATGGAAATAAAACTGTGCGATATAAAGAGATTAGATAACACATTTATCCACCCACTCTATGGACAAATAAAATACAAAGTTCTTTTTTTATGATTCTTAATGTCACATTGATAACGATATTTTTGTATGAAATTATTGCACAAACAACGACAAATTTTTATTTTTATTCTTTAAATGGGATATTGAATGAATTTTAGTTAAACGAAATTTTTAATGTTCTCAATGTTTTATTAGCAACAAAAACATAAAATTTTTGTTTAATATTATCAATATTTTTTATGTTTTTCTATTCACAATATGATAATATTAAATTGAATGGCAGTAAACGAATTTATTGATTAACAATAAGTTAATATATCGCAAATGGTGTTTAATCATAATTGTTTAATGCCACTCTCTCTCTCTCTATCTCTCTCTGTTTAAATGGCTTTGGATCATTAAACATGTTTTTATTAATTAATTGCGATATTTTAATGATGTGTCATGATAACAATATTTTTATTCATTTTTATGATAAAAACGTATAAATTTTTTAATAGAATATCGATGATGGTTTATACGAAAGTTAATAATTCAATTGGTTATAAATATTTCTCTGTTAATCAAACATATTAAATGAATGTTGTATATAATCAAATTTAATTGATACCAAAATGATGTTCTTATCGTACAATTAACACCACCATTCAGACAGACAGAGAAAATTTGTTTCCCCCACACCGGATTTTATTTGCTCATAGCGAATATAAGTCGAAGGTCTTTCAGTATCTTTAAAGTTCCCAGACATTTAAAAATTGTAAAATCAAAGAAAAGTTCAATATTCCCCCCAAAGGAAGAGCATTAAACGATCTCGCACTAGAAATTTCTTAGTTTATCAAAACATTCAATCTGAATGTGTTTTATGAATACTTTTTCTCTGTTTTTATGCGGCTGTAGTTCTGTACTTTGCAATTATACATAAATTCTTTTATAAATTGAATAACCACTCTAGATTAGGTAAAAGTGAATTCTACAAAAAGTTAAAGAAATACTGTACATAGAACAGTTTGAGTTCAATTCGTTGTAATACATGAGTTCTCAACATTTTTTTCATTCAATTAATCGATAACGTTCTTATGCGTTAAATGTTTTAAATTGCAATTTGAATTACCTACGACATTTAAGACAGAGAAAAATAGAACAAAATCCCCATAATTGAAATGAGCGTAAATATTTGAATTAACATTGCCACATTAAGAAAATGTAGATAGGTTTCAGTTTATGTTTAATAGCAATATAAATTGATTTTTATGTTAATATTCATTCAAATCATTTTCCATCAGTTGGGAATTGAATTCCATTTGACCCAACACTACACCATCAACCACTGACCATTATAATGAGAACAATAATAATCATAAGTCTCTTATTCCCTTCTATATGCAAATCAAATGCATTTTAATCAGTAAAATTGTCGATTTAATAATTGCTATTTAATCGTTTTTAATACTCTTTAAATGGATTTTCTTTTACGCGAATAATTCATTTTCGAATAACACAAAACCTACTAATGTTCATTGCTATAATTGCATTCACTTTAAAATCGCAATAAACAACAATGAAAACTATAGACAAAAAATACGTATGGAAAAGCACTCTAGTTTAATATGTAAAGTTCCGCGAAGTTGTTACTGTTTTTCTGATTTCATTTTGCACTAATTTTCATACCAACAATGAATGGAAAAAAAAAGGCATTAAATACATTAAAATCATGAATTAAATATTATGTGGACTTTATCTATTATCTTTGTTGGCCCTCACTTAAGTAAAGAAACCAACTGAAATATAAAATTATACACGATTATATGAATTAAAAAATGAAATAAAAAAAAACAAACGAAATTCACTCCTCCTACAATTTGGAGCGCATAATCCAACCAACGGATGTACCAGTAATTTTAATTTTAATATTTTTTAACGTTTTTCTTCTGTTTGTGCTGTGTTCGCCACTTATCAATTGTACTGAATGTAAATTGTATTCAATTGTACCGATATTAAAGCCATACACCCGGTCACCACATGAATACATGAACGCCACAGTATGTGTTTCATTGTAACATGAAGAAACAATATTCATAATTTTTATTTATATCCGTTCAATATGGGAAACAATACACCACACATATTTATGTATTTAAGGGTACATAAGAAAACCGCGACTTATTTTCATTAAATAAAAAAAAAAAAAAATAAATTCGCGACTGTTTTACCTTTAAGGTGCAAAAAATGGTAATATGAATACAAGGAAAGATTGTGTTGGTTTCGGCTGCTGGTGCCTCTGTGTATATTCAACTTGGTAATATGCCTTATGGCAATACATTAAATATGGAAGGTCTCTTACCATAGATGTTTCATGGTATTGTATGCTATAGGCCACAGTTAATTTGTTATTATTTTCTACCATTTAATGCCGCCTTTTATATAGAACATTACGATTATACAATCAAATTGATATGGAAATTTGTCTCTTTCTTCATATTTTCTTCACTTTTATCTTCATTGATCGTATTAAGAATTATTTTTAAAATTTCAATGTAATCTTTTTCTTATATTTAATAAGAATTTTAAATAATTTCAATTTAATTTCATTTCAGCTGAATTAAAAATGGATGTATTACGAGAACGTGAATACAAGGACAGTTTGGAACGTCAACTAACTGACGAAAAGAAGTTACGAGGTGAGAATTACTAATTAAAATTGTTCATATAAATCAAATAAGATTTTATGATTGAAATTCATAAAGATTTATAATTTAATTCCACCTGCAACAAGTTGGACATTAAATTCATATTAATCTCTCATCAGTCAATTACTAACCATAAAAAGATATAAAATCACAGAACTTAAATCCAATTGTATTTCATTTGTACGATTCAATTCATTTCATTTAACCATTCAACTTTTATTCATCGAAATTAAAAACAAAAAAAAAACAACGAAGGAAAGAAACAGAAATTTAAATGCATTTAACTGGAAGAATAATCATCCCGTGTCATTACTAATCGGATTTGGCAATCCGCAAATAAACCGTTGAATATCAACTCTCTTTCGTTTGAAACGGATCGAATGGCATTCAGCATTGCTGAAGAAATAAAACATTTGAAATCTGTTCAACCATTTATTCTATACATTTTGTGGGTGAATATATAACGACAAATCGTTTTGGCTCCCCACATCCATTCAATATTATTTACCAATGCAATCAAACGAACTGTTTGTAAAGGAAAAACTTGTATTTCGAAAAAAGAACGGCAAAATTGGCCGCAAGGATTTTTAATTCCTTTTAAATCGTCTGTTGTGTTCCGTTTTATTTGGTTTGACACATTCTATAATCGTAGGGTACCAATAAACTGGTAAACAACAACAGATACCAACTACACCAGATAAAAAATAAAAGGATTCACAATACAACTCCCCCACGGTTTACAATTCCGCGTATTCATATTATTCTTCCGCTACATAATCAATTCATACAGTTTCACTTTATTTGTTCTACTAAAATTAATTCAACCGATAAAATGCAAAAGAATCTCATTTCTTTTTTCATTGTAAATTCTCTGTGTCTCCATATAAACATAATTCGATGAAGCATATTAATTGTATTTTTTCTCTGTTTGTCACTATTAATAACAATTGTATGGTTAGTCAAATGCAAAATATAAAAGACTTTTAGACTTGTGCCATTCGTTTGAATGTTATTCTATCTCCTACCAATTGGTTACTGTTTAACCTCCTAAAACGAGTAATTTAATATTTTCATAATCAATAAATTTTAAAATTCAAAGACTTTCAATAAACGATGCAACAATTATCAACCGGAATAAGCGGCCAGTATACCAGCCAGACAATTAAATTAATTTGTTCATCGAAAACGCATTGGATTTCATAAGAGAATGATGCTGTCAGTTGGCTCAAATGGGTGGCAGAAATTCAATTATGAATCTTCTCTGTTTTGGTTGAATGGAAATGCAACTTCGAAAAACTTGATATTCGATACAATGCAACTCAATCACTTTTCATGGTTATTATCTTCAGTTAATTCATTCATAAGACAAGTAAATTTCATTCATAAAATTTTATGTTTTTCCATTGCAATGAATTTCATTTGGCCCCACAATCAACGTATAAAAGTGTGACAAATTTATTTTTCATAATCAAAATGAAAATTTACGCTTCAATGATTGATTCAATTCGAATTTGGCCAGCAATGAAATGTGGCCTTCTGGCAAATAACTCTCACTACTGTTCGATTAGATTCTGTTTCGGGGCCTTAAGAAGTTATCGAACACATGAAAACCCAATTACAATAAAATTTTATTATGCGAAAAGTTAACAGATAGAGAAGACTTGAATTGCATTTATGAAATTTTCATTCTTTTTGGATAAATGATTCTGTTGGGCTGTTATCAAATCCACCCTCCTCACCAATATACCAAGAAAAATCAATGAATATTTTCCGATTTCATTCAAATATAACTGACCTGGATAGTAAACGAACTTGATCCAAAGATAAAAATGCTATGTGAATTATATTTTATTAACTTCTATTACCTTCAATAATCCAACACGAAATTACATAATTTTCTTCTATGGAAAGTAATACGATACGAATCAAACAATTTTTTTTTCTGTTTTGCCACTAAAGTAGAGGGATGGTTAAAATGGTACATTTAACACCCATCGATTTCAGACGCGTTATACCATAATATCCAGGGGATTCAATATTTTTATTTCTTTGGTCGAGAGTACGATAAGACGTTATGTTTGGTACCATAGTATTTTTATTTATGTGAAACGATTTCATTTCATTTATGATCGAATCAATGTTAACAATCGTTATAAAAGTTATGATATTATATTCGTTTATTCCCCCGATAAAATTGGATGAGTTTTGTTTGATTGCATAGACTAAATATTTCCTATATTGGTCCATCAAGACGATTTAAGGACACCATATGAAATGATGAATTTTCCGTTTGTAAGGGTGAAGTTTGGTGGCAATGATATGTGAGCCCCAAACATTTAACTTGAAACATAAATAAATACTAATAAACATGAAACATCATTTATGTTGTTGTCTTTTATTTAACGTTTGATAACACTAGGCATTTATGTCAGTTCATAACTGATAATATACTCAAAACGTTTCAATGGTCCATAGTGTCAGAATTCGTATAAATAAAAATGTTGTATGTTCATTTCAACGGAGAGATAATTGACGTGTAGAAGTGAAAATTGTCAACATAGCAAAGTAGAAACTGTTCTTCATCTCTATCCCTCAATAAACATTCAAGACAATAATATCTTCTATCATAAGATACTGAGCCACTCATAAGTAATTATGATCATAAATAGCATTTTGAATTCGCCACCAACATTGAAATGCAATTTTTACTTTATACCATTTCAACAATCATCAGTCATTTAATACATATTTTTGACGAATCCATAAGATATGTATCTATATAAATAGAATTAATGTGCAATAATGTACCCAAAATCCATACGATAAAAGCATAAAGAATCGTAAAATAAATAATAAGAATTTCAGCAACAATGTAAACTTTGGATATTTTGTAACTCAAATGTAATCAAAATCACATCTCTGGTTATTAAATTGTATATGGAATTTAATGTAATTATTAGCCAGAACGATAGATCAGCTACTCCACGTACAGTGAATTCAAGTATCGTGAAACTCATTTATAGTTCTGACCACTTAATCCCTTCAATAGAAGGCAAACAGATTTCGCATTAACGTAAGTCCCTCATAAACAGTTCAAGTACAGTTAAGAACCATCCAGAGACTAAAATACATTGAAGAGATATTCCAAGAAAACATAAACTTATGATGGTAATAATAGTCATAATGCATTCAAACTTGCAGACATGAAATGAAGTAATTTATGTGAATGCCACACAACACTATTGCACCGTATGTTTATCCAAATGAAATGCACCTGAGATTATTGGATTATTTCATTTTATTCTTTTGCCAATCGAATTTGGATAATAATCATTCGAAATCCATCACAATTTTATTTTTATTTTTATTTTAAATTCATTGCAATTACAGAAATTAAACGTTTCACTGTGATGCATCAATTGTTCGCATTTAAGAAATCGTATTAGATATTCATTTCAATCGTTATAACATATCGAATTATATTAAATCATGCAATGAATACAATTTTACCAGAAATATATGAAACATATATGAAGATATCGATAAAAGATTATTAAATGCACATAAGAAGTAACATAAAATTGTATGAATTACAACATTTTGATTGAGAGAGAGAGTCGAGTAAAAGATTTTAAATATAATTGTAATATTCATTGTATAATAAATATTCGTTGTATTGTAACACATCATAATAATCCATATATCGATTATTCTTTTATTAATGCTGTTATGCATATAAGTAACCTATTATTAAATAAATGATTACATTTGATAGAAGATACATAAGTAATCGAAAATTATTATAATATCGCATATCAAAGATTTATTGATTTCCATAAAACCAATTGAGAGTATAAACTATTCTACGTAAAATAAGAAATATCAAAAATCAAAGAAACAGAATGGTAATAATCAAAACAGAAATAATCCAAAAGGGCCCCAAAGTCACTGGGAAATAAGAATATAATGGAACTCGTGTCCAGAAGACTATCACATATCCCCCCCATTTTCAATGGCAAACCGATTGGAAATTATACCCAAAATTACATTTACCATACTGAATATCGAAATAATCAATGGCATATAATAACGTCGATCAACAATCTTTCAAAGAATCTTCTTTTTTAATTTTATTTTAAACAAATTATATTCATGTTGCCACAAAAAGAGAGATCCTTGTGCCACATCCAAGACATTGAAGTATTAAGAAAATTATTATCAATAAGAATGAAACGTTAAAGAAAACGGATAAAAACTGTTGAAATTACATATGCGAATTATTTCTTCGTTTAACAAAAATATTCGGATTGGTTGATTGTTTAGTTGTTACCATTGCAAAATGTGTGTACTTGTGCACAGATGCAATTCAAAATGAGAATAATGATGGAATATCCATTGATAAACACAATGGAAAACATAAATCGAATAAAAAACATAAAGAATATGATTTAAGAGCCATTTCTCTGTTGCATTTTTTGTTTTATTTTAAATGTTCTTTATTTCATACAAACATTGATGGATGGTCTCCCATTCTGATGATGGATATGTGAAGAGAAGATGAAAGATATCCATACCAAATCAATATAATTTCTCATTCTCTCTTATAATTCAGTTTGAATAAAACTTCAATACATTGATTCACTTCTGTTCATATAATTCCAGTTGGTTTATTTCTGTTGTTTTTATTCCTATTCATTTGATATGGAATGCGCATCATTACCAACCAGATTTGGTATTCAATAGAATGGATAACATGATTGCAAAATCTTTCAATTCATCCAATAACTGTCAAGTGGTAGCATTTTTAATATCTTTTTTTTTTCTTCTGCAGTTTCTTATGCAATAATTTTCTTATTTCAATGGAGATTTCATCCCATTATGGGCAGCAAGAACATTTTTATGAATTTTTTTTTTAAAATAAACTTCCCACTCGCCATTATGAATTTACAATCAATATTTCATCATACATTTCTTTTATCTCATTGATGTTGTCTAGTTTATCATTTACAATATTTCTATTTTTATACGATGCCAATGATTAACCGTTTCAATTAAATGCCATAACCAAACGTACAATCAAAAAATTTATTAAAATGTAACAAGAAAAGAAACACCGAAAACTGGTACGTATACCAACCACCACCCGCTGATAACACTGAGTTCCTTAAAATACCTAATAAACATTTCGAAATCATCATTCGTTTAATTTCAATTTTCTCTGTCTGGTTACCCATTTAGTGTTTAGCGCCAGTATTAAATGAAAATTGAAAGAATCTCATTTAACTTTCGGTTGAAATGAATTTTATTGAATGAAATCCCGACGTCATACAGAAGCATAAGCCACACAGATTCATTGTTTTGGATCTCTTATTTTGATTTCATGCCGTTTATTATGTTCATTTCTACCGTTTATATCTCCCCATTATCACTGTATACAATTCCACTGATCTCATTAATGAATAATATTCATTCGTTCTTTCTATCTGGAAAGTGTACGTCCGCCTTCACATTTAAAATGGAAAAAAAGTTCTCCGTTTAAAGCTCATTTAAATTATTTTAATATAATCAGCGGGTGATTTTCTTATTTTCAAATTTAAAACGGAAGAATATGAAGCCACAAACGGAATGTATTTGGCATTCAACGAATGAATTTTCATATGAAAAATCACATTACGATTTTTTTTCTTGTTTTTTTTTTTTTATGTTTCATTAGGTAAATGACTGACAAAACGGTGAATGTCTTAATACTTTGTTGCATTAAAATTCCAACCCTCACACCCATTATCACCCTTCGTTCAATTCCTCTAAATCCATGAATCATCTTTACACACTATTAGTCAATGGTATTTGTAACTAAAACTCAATCAATATTTATTTGTATGATTTGAATCGTTTTAGACAAGAGATAAGATAAATGTACAGTAGAAAAGGGATTTTATGTATCTAAACTATGCAAATCATTAACATTTAATGTTTTATTTCTTCTTTTTCATTTCATATTTTCATGGTCAGGCCTTTATATGAAACGATTTAAAAGGGAGAAGCGTACACGATTACGGATACAACATCAATTGGAACAAGAATTAAAAAAACGTAATCAATTGGAAGAAGCATTAAAAGCTTCTGGTGCACCGCCTGAAGCATTGAGATTGATTGCTGGTAAGTTATATTCTTTTAAGATAAAATAAAAAAAAACAGAAATAAGAGTATTTATAGTCTCTTGTCTATTTTATCTTTGTGTTTCAATCAACCGAACAAGTAAAAGAACATTCAATTTCATCAGTTTTTAACTGCAACTAAATGTTAATTTACTTGATCCTTTGGTTTGTGTCTGTGTTGTTGCCCCATCAATAATTTATCAATTTTGTTTCTTTTGTAACATAGTTTTTAAATTATAACAATTGTATGTAGAAACACTTCCATTTGTTTGTTACATGAAATGGATATTCTGATGTTTTTACTCACTTTCGTATGCATTTTCTATGTTTATAGACTGTAACAACAGTGAACGTGGCAGCCGTGAACGACCATCATCTGTTGAAAGACGTACCGATAGTCCATATGGTAATCAAAATAGTGGACGTAATGATTTACCTTCGCAGCCACCGAATTCAGAAGGTAAAGCCTGGAATTATCCAGGATTAGATCTAATGACAAGCGGGGCATTTTGGCAAAATTATTCAGGTTAGAATATTATATCCAATTAGCTCTCATTGATATCATTTTGATGTGATGATATTTATGATTACTATGGCCTACATGTAGAGCGAAATATTAGAAGAATTTTTTTTTTATTATTATTTCGAAAGTTAGTTTTTCTATCAAGAACAATTTGCCGAATGAATTTCTTTTTAGCCAAAATAACATTAATTTTCATGATTTAATTTAAAAAGAAAAACATAAATGATTAAAAATTAATAATTAGCTTAGGAGGGGCCCTTCTTTGTCTTTGTTCATTGGTCTAGTCTTGACTCTTTATAATTAATTAATAAATTCGATTTAAGAATAACTAAAAAACAAACAACAAATGATACTGTCATTGCCTCTCAGTCAAATTAATTAACAAAGAAATTAAATTAAATTATTCAATCTTATTATTTACAGAATCACTGGCCCAAGAAATTGAAATGGAACGAAAAGCACGACAACAATCAAATGAACGTGATGTTAAAAGTCCGTTACCAGATCGATCGAATTATTATAAAAATTCCGTGTTATTCAGTAGTGCCACTTAGTCAAGATGCCAATCAATATAATCACCTGAGCCAAAACCAATCAGTTAAATTACAGTCAAATAAAATATTTCACAATTGTGTTGGATAAAGTGCAATGATAAAATATTTCTCATCTCTTTTTCTTCCTTTACTATTCTGGTATAAGAGATTTCATTAATTGATTCATTGAATCTAAATGAAATGATAAAATTATAAGAAAATTATATAAATGTTCTTCTCTTGTAAGTTTTTAGTAAATGAATAATATTAAATTAAATTTAGATTAAAGTAAAAAATGAAAGAATCAATGGAAATAATAAAAGAAGTGAAATAATTTATATGTAATGAAATTAGAATTAAAAAGAAAAATGGAAAAAAAAAAGTTTAATGAAATCACGAAGAAAATTGCACAAAAAAACAAAGTCTTAATGTCATTGTGAACATACCATATTGTAATTTAGAAGGCGTTCACCTGTTAGCGCACGTCAATACGAAGAAAATTAGAGTTCATATTCAAAGAGCAGCCCAGAACATAGAAATCTCGTTATCATTTTAGCTCAGAATCGAAAATGCTTTGCAATTGTACCAAAAACAAAAAAAAAGAAAATTAAAAAGAAAAACGAGTAACTCCAGTCTCTTAGTTAGAGACTTTTACATAGTGATGAATATAGTTACAATTAACTAGTTATTTAACAGTGAAATTAATCATTTCTTTAGTGTTATGCATAGAGTGAAGTTAAATAGAAAAAAAACCATGATATTCACGTTAATTGAATAATATTAAAACTGCATTCAATTGATATTCACAAAATGAATAAAAATATGAATAAATAGGATATTAACAATTAGATTGAAACCATTAACTGGAAGTGAATCAAATCAAAATTTTTCTTTCGTTTTCTTAGATGCATTATCCACATACTTTATTATAGTCAATGATAACTGTTATTAAAACATAAATAAGAAAACACATTTAAAATAGCAAATGACAAACTGGAATTATGATTAACTATGACGATCATTAACCACAGAAATATTAAAAGTAAAATAACTAAAAACAAGAAAAGGAAATCATAATGTAATTCATTTCAATGAAGAAAAATTGTATAACAAGTGCAGAGTATCATTTCTGTTCTTCATAAAATGACATCGTTTTTTTTTTTTAACGAAAATATAAATTGAATTCTTTTTTTCTTCTATCCACCATTATTTTTTCAGAGTATAATTATACTAATAAATAATTATAAATAAAATGATACCTACATAATAATATAATTAATCTTCATTAATATATTTATTATACATAATGCTAACATCCAATATATAAAACTTTTAAAAAGAATTAAAGAAAAAAAAATATGGAAAAAAAATCAACAAAAAAAAAATTACATTTACAAGTAAATTATAATGAATAAAAGAAAACTAATTATTAATGAATTTGTAGTTGTTTATAGTTAAGAAGGGGGACAATTCAGTCGATGAATAAACGAACCACAAGATAAAAAAAGAAAAACAACAACCGCGCATTACAAAACTATTGAGTTTTATTCATCGTACTTTAATGAAAAACCCATCAATATTTTATCTTTTTCATATTCATAGAATTTTAGACAAAAACAATTGTTTCACCTTTACACACAAATACAAGAAACCGTATTAAAGGTGACCAAAATACGAAACAATACGAAATGTAATAATTTTTATTTAAAATCTTAATCACAATGATTATCATTAAAACCCAAAACACATTGTTTGTTTAATAATTCATTCTTGTTTTTTTTTTAACTAAAAAGAGACAAATTAATTAAAAAAAGATCCAAAGAAAATTCATAAATATTAAGTGTAGAGAGGCTTATTCGATTAACCTCATAATAACGATCCTAAATCATCAAGATCTTAAAATGGATTCAAATATTATTTCTATCGTTTTCCTAAGTAAACAAATTCATCTTAATCACTCTACGTATAGATTAATTGTGACAATGTGTAATTTTTCTGTTTTATCGTTTCTTATTACTTTTTATTCATTTTTACACGTAAAATGAATAGATAAAATCCAATAAATTTTTGTTAACTTATTGTCTACTATAGTATTAAATTAAAAAAAAATAAACAGATTTAGTTATAAGAAAAAAACAAAATGATCACCCGAAAGTATATAAACTATTAAACTAAATGAGATCTAAAAGGAATAATTTAATGAAAAAAAAAGAAAAAACCAATTGTAAATAGTAATTTAACAATTCATATAATAATTAAGTAATTGAGATGCAAATCATTTAAAAAAAAATAAAAGAAAATTCACTAAAAAGAATTATAAATTTAGATATTTTAAGTAAATTCGTCATTATTAAGTAATTACTTGTATGCATCTCATCCTCCCGTATAAGAATTATTAATATTTTATTTCCAAATAAAACAAAAAAAAAACAAATTGAAATGAAAACATCTTTAATTGATTCAAAATCTAATGGAATGAATTATAAGAAAACTTAAAAAAAAAACCACTTAAGACAGAAAGGATAAAAAAAAACTATACCCAAGCATGAAAAACTATGTATATGAAAAATTAATAATGAAATTATAAATTATTACGAACATAAGAGCAACGGTGTTTTTAATCCATATCAAAAATTACCACCCTGACATCCCTCCACATCACTTGTATCTTAAGTTTCATATCGTATACGAAGACATTTTAAAGTGCCATCATGAATGATCTTAAAACATAAAAAAAAGAAACAAAAATCAACCGGAAAGCAATAAGGAATGTTCTAAAAGTGAATCATCTTAAGGGAAAAATTCTTCTTGATGCAAAACTAATTCAATTAGATTCTTCTGTCGACAGTAGCGTATGTACTCCGTCGCCCCCAGTTAAGAAAAAATATTATAAACGAAGTAAAAATTAAATACACAGATAGAAAGAAACTCATAAAACTGTAAGGAATTACCATCTAATAAAATTTATTTTAACGTTTCTCGTTTCTTACTTTTATTTTTTTATTCTCGTGTATTCTTGTGGTTAATTAATACAGACATTGATGAAATTATGAATGCGCAACGTTATAATATTCACATTACTTTTATAATTCTTTAAATCAACTGAAGAATTAAATAAAGTAAAATATACAAGACATTCATCATTACATTTATAATGAGACGGAGGGTTGTAATTAAATGATATTCGGAAACCTTATTAGATTTGATGATTACAATAACACAACCGTCGAACGAAATATGGAATTGTTACTACAGTTTATGATGATGGGCACATTGCAACTCAGATCAAGGTACCAAAAAAAGGAGCGCCCCCCATTTTATTCATTTGATGGGTCAACAATTTTCTATTTAAAGAATATTCAAATTAAATTCGTCATACGAAGAGAAACACTCTACCATCGGTGGAAGAGACAACAGAATATAAAATGTTGAATGAAAAGAAGATTAAAATTGGCTCACTTAATTAATAAATTTCATTAAAACTCAATTATTAATTAATTTAAAGTAGACATAATTCCATATATTCTTTTTTTTGTGGTTTTCTTATTACCTACTCTTTCCCACTAGACATTTTAATTGGAATAAAAGAAAAATTGTTTTTGGCCAGTCATCCAATGTAAATCATAAAGAGCCAATTGAAGTACATTCAAAATAAACGAGGCAAAAAAACGCTATTTTCTTAAACAGAAAAAAAAATTATGAGCTCGTCCCGCTGAACATAAATTCAATATTAATAATTTATTGAGAAAGCTTTTTAATGCACCCCAATGGACCACTAAACGGTTTTATCATACGCACCATTAACGCATAAAGGATCGTCTTTGTCAACATTTTATTTACTTTATTCTTTTCCTTCTTGTTTCTGATATTTACTATTCAATTACAGTGCCGTCTCAATATTGCATTTTGACCAAACAGCAACGAGTGTAATGTGTCATTGAATCCTCAACTGAATTTTCCCATGAATATTATTTTTATTATATCGAATATATTTCGTCAAAAAACGGAAAGTAAACATATTGATAAATAACGTTAATAATATCCATTTTCCATCTGCAATCGCAGCAAAAAGATGAGAAAAAATGAACTTAAATTTCACATAATTTCAAGATGGTTATGATTATCTTCATCGACAGGCGAGAAAAATCCATTTGATTTTGATTTTTCCCCAATTCCCAAATGAACAATCAATTTATCGTTGCACAGAACTTCATAAAATGAAAAACTCAACCATGAAATCGACGTCTCATACCATCCAAAATCATCAATCAATTCACCAGGTTTCAACTGAATCATAAAATACAATATTTTATAGCATCCATTAGGATAAGAAAATGACGATCGAATTCCTTATCACATTCGTAGAATAACAATTCGATAAATCCCATTTGGATTGTGGCGCATAACAAAAATAAAAAGTATAAGACGACGACCAAGAGAAATGGGAAAAATAAAATTCAAGAAACGCCCTCAAGAACTTCCAACCGTTTTTCAGTTCCAAATACAAGAAAACAGAAAGTAGAAAAACGAATAAAAACACTCGACAGCTTTATAGCTTTCAATTCATTTCTACTGCACCAGAATAATTCCCATAAAACCGAGAGGAATAAAATAAAAGTTTTTTTTTCTCTAAATGCTTTTGGGTATTCCATAGAAAAACATCCAAACTGGGCTTGGAAACCAAGAATGGAGTAATTGAGAATTTTTGCACCTCGTGGTTGATTAATTCAAACGAATAATATTATGGAACATCCCCAGACATTTGGATAAAATGTGCAAAATATTTTCATAATTTTCCATAAAATCTAACGTGAAACAGTTGCAATGAGAAAACACAGCGCAGGAAAATGCAAAATTTTCTGTGTTTTTTTCTGTTGATTTTATTCAGAGAAAATTATATATGGAAATGCATTTGAACGAATCAGAGAAAAGTTTTTTCCCAACTCTCTCATATTCACTGAGTAGTTAGTTTATGCTCAAATAGAAAAACAAACGAACAGCAAAAAAAAATTGAAAAGGAAAACTACACGAAAAATTATCATTTTCCAACACCGGAGGATTATTGCAATATCATTTTAGGGCACACAATTTCTTCTTCAATTTCAATGTATTTTCTTCTGTTCTCGTTTTTGTAAATCAAATGACATGCGCATTTCATTTAACAGAGGAAAAAAATAACACGATTGAAACTTTGAATAAGAGAAAGACTCAAATTTTCAAATGAAAATTATACAGAACACATAGAGAAAATTTATGTGGAATTTTCTGTTTCTTTATTGGGGTTTTGGTTGTTCAAAAGTAAAACGAAACTTTTGTCTGAACCAAGAAACAGTTCAAGTTTTTTTTTTTGCCATAACGTTGACTTTCTTCTGTATTGGCCATTAAGTATGACAAATTTTACCAAAATGCAAATAAAAAATTTTCTTCAATTCTTTATGATGATCGAATTCTCATTCCACCCACCCACCATTGAATGGATAAGATGGAAATGACAACGGATTCTTATAACTAACGGCGGTTATTAACTTTTTTTTCGTTTCTTTTATTTATGTAACAGAAGATATTTGAAAAGCTTTTCACGTTTTACGATCACATTTTTGCTCTCCGCATCCATTCGAATTCATTCGGAAAATTCGAATTTCATGAAACGGAAAACGTTCGGGAAGAAAAATAAAAATGTCAAATGTGTTATTCCAATGCGACACTCGAAACGAACAGAAAAACTTGGAACAGAATGTTCGTTTTCAACTTTTATTTTATTCGACTTTTTTTTTTGTATGACTTTTCTCAGTTTTTATTCTTTTTGTTGTTGGGAAAAAATACCCAAGAATGAAATAAAATAACTGAGTAGAATAAGAATAACTGGGGGGATCACAAGGCGTGGCTTTTCAAAAAATTCAAAAGCACCCAGAGAATATAAATTTTCTTTTTTTTTTTCTCGTTTTGTTCAACCGTTCATATAATATTTTTATTTGTAATTCCACAATTCGAGCTTTTTTTTGTTGTGTACAGTTCTGTTGTTTGTTGGTTCATTCTTTCTTCTCGCTTCCAATTTCAATTGCGCAAATACGAATTCGAATTACATACACACAAATGGAGGAATATGTTTTTCTCATCATGAACGTATTTAATTGGTTTGCCAAACGTTCGAATACAAATCGAATAGGTTGGGTTCAATTTCGTTGTCGCCGCCAAAATAAAAGAAAAGGAAAAAGACACAAAATAACATAAAAACGAACCCTTAAGGGCAACAATTCAACCATTTCAGATGAAAACTTGATTCATACACATAAAATTCTCTGTATTTTTATGCAATTCATTAAATATGAAGCTTCTTATTGCCAATGAAATGGCACAGAGGCATACAAAGTTATTGAACTATCAGAGCGCATTCAGACATAAACTTTTCTATGATAAAACCAATGACGAGTTATCCCCCCATTATGATACATTGAATTACTGTGTATTTAAGAGTGAGAAAAAAACACAGAAAATTCCTCATTTTACAATTCAATAAATCAATTCATCTTCAATGGATCTAATTGTCTTCTATTCATTTCACATATTCCAATGATCGGTTAGATGAACACTATTACATTGTATGTCACATCATTGACTGGACCTTAACAGATGCATTATTCACATGATAATAAAATGTGTGGTTTCTTTTCCGTCTACCATTCAATATTATTATTATAATTATTAAAATATGACGAGAAATACCTGTAATGTTTTATTGTTAACAAAACAACAACAGCAGAGAATAAAAAATAAAAATAAAAAATTCTACAACATCTGGTTGTATTTGATTACCCACCAATCACCCTGAAGGTAATTCAAGTGTCTTTAGGTTCTTAAGAAATGTACAGTCTTCTGTTTATAACAGCAGCGCATCTCTCATCTCTTTTCTTTAGTTAAATTGCAAATTACATTCACTTAAATTCTGTATGCGTTTAAATTCTATTTTATTCATTTTTTTGGTTTTTTCTTTCATTTTAAAATGGCACATAAATTATTCAAATATTTCATATTCGTAAATCATTTTAACCGTAACATATACGATCTATCCCTCTGAATTGAACATTAATCTGTTCATACACTTCATAGATTCAGGAAGATGAATTATAACAACAACAACAAACAACTGAATAATTATCTGAATGCAAGACATAAAATTTTATCCATATCCATCAAAATTATATTTATTACATTCAATACCCTTTCCCTTAGTATGATAATACCATTGTCTTATTAAATACAAGACACAATTTCTCTCATGTAATGGTTAAAGAATTCATATTCCGGTTACTTTTTTATTTACAGTCAAAAACATTAAACAAGAGAATCCAAAGAACCCATAAGTTACCCAATTCAAATTCATTAGTTAGTTTTTTGTTCCATTCTCCACTGTATATTCATCACATTATGCAGAATAATTGCAAATATTACAAAAACAATTTTTTTTTTTTTAACTAAAAACCAATCATTTCAAAATTGTATATACAATTGTATTGAATAATGTTTTACCATCTCATATATTTCATTACTTTTTATGCCAAATTGTGAATTATAACTACTACACTGTATGGTAAAATGTATAACGCAAACTGTACGGTTCTTTTTTTTCTTACTCTTTACAAACAATAAAATAAGTAGCAAAAACCAAATGAACATAAAAGTTTATTTTTTTGTTCCCTTTGAAATCCATGGAATTATAGTAAAAAAAATGTAATACAAAGTAATGAGCAACAATGTGAAACATAAAAAATAAAATCAAATTACAAAAGAAGAAAACAATCTGTTTAAAGATGCTTTGGGTACTTGGAGTGTACACAAAGTGTGGTAAAAATAGTTGAGTTCCAATCTCATGTTAAGATTCATCTTATAATCGGGTCTCCTCAAATGGTGTTTTTTCTTGCACATTTTCTTGTTGGTTTCAAATCAACTCCAAGAAAATCGACTGAGAAACAAAACAAAAAAATACGTAAAGAATTCATCATAATCTTGTCTCTTCTATTCTTTGTCATAATTTACCAGAACGAATTCAATTCACATCGCTTGTGTAATGGACCACAACCTTCTATTGGGCATCATCTTCAGAGGATATTTCAAGGCTTTCGTTCAGTTACAATTCGATAATTTAAAAACAAGAGATGAAAAACACTTTCATTACAATCAAATCATTTGTAAGTTTTAACAAAATTTCTTAATGAAGAACAATCATACCATAATGATGAAGAAAATAAGAAAATAAGAATGATCATTTAAACTAATTTAGTTTTTTTTCCATTTGTCTGTTCTTTTCCGCATTCAATTTCATTTTTATTATTAATTCATTTTTATTTTATTTTCATGTTATCGAAATTATGATTCCTCAACATAACCAGACTAATTAGGAATAACGTAACGATTCGATATTTTGATTTTTATTACCACACATTTTGTATAGAGTTTATAGCAATGAAAGATGAGATACCAAAGTGTAACCAAACTCATCGAATATTAGTATTTTTGGTTTAAAAAACATTCATTATAGAAATGAATCAATCAAAGTCATTAATCATTTTTGCTCATTTTTTCTCAAATAGAAAATATTTCTATGATTTTTTTATGATTTATGCGTGTCCATTTAGAACAAACTGTACAACATTGAAACGAAATTAAAATAAAAGTATCATTTCATTAGTTAGATCCCATATGCCATTAGCGTAAGGAGTAAGCAGTCATATCTCTCTCATATGAAATCATTTAAAAAAAAATAAAATTCCCATAACAATTCTTATAGAAATTAAAAATCGTATGGGATGATCCATTTACAAAACAATAGACGTGATTGCCTCAAAACATTCATTCATCAATCGTATCATTTAACTCTCATACCAATAACGAATAGTACCTGTTTATACTTTATAACAATTGAGAACCAAAACATAAAATAATTGAAAAAGTCCTTCAAGAACCAGTGTATATTCCACATCATAAGATTGGAATTTACAAACTTTGATTCATTTAAATAAAGAAAATGATTAAATGTCGATTAAATTTCAAACTCGTAATTATTGTTACATCAACGTAATCAACCAAAAGACTCATAGTTCTGTAAAAGTTATGCAAATACTTAAATGGTAAGCCACTCAACCACCATTCAAATAATATGAAATAAGTAGGCACTTAATTGTTACCAACAGAAAACAGACGAAAATTATAATTTGAATGTAAATCATTCAAATGTTACTCGAATACTTTTGCCATCATTCAAAAACATTCTTAGATTGGCCCCTTATTTTCCATACATTGGGAAAAGATTAATGGCCCAAAATTCAACTGATGGTATGAGTGATTTCAATCAAAGGATTATTTTATTCCTTAGCGAAGTTGAAAATCAATTATTGGTTAGAAGGACCTTAAAAATACATTACAGATTAATTGAAAAAAAAAGGGGTTTTTCCTTCGATCCATTAGACAGAAGCCAAAAAACCGATTTTCTTATTAAACACAAAGATAAAATCGACAAACGATGAATTGTTTCAATTGAATTAAATTTTCGGTTTACTTCTTTAGCAAAACAAAATAAAAGTTTACTTCACTTAATCCTTATTTAACTGCAAAATATTCCTTCTTCTTATACCAAAGAAAAATAGAAAAAAATGAAACACAATTTATTGGTAAATCAGTAGATTCGTTCTTGTAAGAAAAACCGCATTTAAGATGGTTCTTGTGAAATACCGAAAATGAAAACTTTTTACCATCCCAATAACAAAACTTTTTGAATCAGTTCTAGTGATTCAACACTAAAAAGTAACATCCGTATTTTGTCAATGTTTTCTTATCAAACAATTTAGTTATATCTTTTCCCTCAATTGTAATTAATTTAAACCGTAATACTCATTCCGTATATTCTCTATTACTTATGATACCAAAAAACATAAGTCCAATTTCTTACCGCATAAATATAAAATTGAATTTAATTACTTCAAAAGAACATTTTTTAGTCATCCATTTCCGCCCCCCCACTAAACTAACGTTTTGATTAAAATCATGGAATAAAATCTCTTACCACATTAGTTTCAATTAAGAACTTTTGATATCGAAAGAAACCCTTTCTTTTTTCTTATTACAATGACATTAATTCAATGATTGAACTTAATTGCAGTCTGCACAAATGGTAATTTTTATCATTGAAAAATGAATGAAATTTCAGTTTCTTAACTGTCGATTATCACTAAGAAGTCAGTCTTGTTTCAAACTATGGATATTATTAAAATCGAAAGGCAACATTTTTAGTTTCATTAGTCCATTCATCTTTTCATTTCTTCTCCTTTAAAGTAGCTAAAGAAACATCAACGAAAAAGTGATCAATCAATGTTTTATTTTACTCATCACCCGTCTGATTGAAACAGATTGCTCTCAATTTTCCAAAATATTCTGAAGTGTTCTCATTTGTCTAAAGATTATCATTAAGAAATGCCTTTAAAAATGTGAAATTGTTATTTCGTCAATGTACAAGTTCACATTTAATTATTCGGTTTTCTAATTAACGTGTGAGTTTTCAAACATTTTTCGATTTAATAACTGTCATAGATTATTCCTTTATTTCTTTAAGAAAACTACCAATTGGCTCGTGACATTTTTTTCATTTTCTTCTTCATAAGAAATGTTTCTTTATATTTTTTTCCAAAAAAAAAAACCCGCCACATATCATATAATTATCATTTGGATGGGATCAAATAGGCGTCGCATGCCAACACTATCAATGATGTTTCATCTTTAACCAATAAAATAAAAACATAAAAAGACCCTTAACAAACATAATTATTAAAAATCCAGATAAAAACCCAAACTTTAAAATTCATATTATTAAGAATTTGTGGTTTATTATTCGCCAAAAAAAAAAATGAAAGAAACACAAGACCCAATTGATGAACTTCGAGGTCTTGTCAACAGGAAGTGATTGAACCGTTACAACTTCATTATAATTCTTAACAAAATAAAGAAATAAAAACAGATCCAGCTACTCTTTAATTTCATCAATAAAAATTTGTACAGAAATTCATTTTTTTATTCGATTCAGGATAATTGTTCAAATGAGAACTCATCAGTCATGTATGCGATACCATAAAAGATACATGAGATAGGATAATGAATACATTCATAAACCACAAAGCACACGTGATGGCATCCGGCTGTGAAGCTGATTGTCTTTAACGTCAGGTCAATTTACAACAATAAGAAGCTGAATTCAATACGCTCAAACTAAATTCAAGGTGAGAACTTTATGTTTTTTTGTATAAATAAAAATAATTCTTATAAGTAGTTTATTATACGATAATTAGTTGTATTGTTATAAAGCATAACGTCTGTTTACACCTCACAGGAGATGGTAAACATCAACAAACGGAAGTTGTTGCCAACAAAACAGTAAAAATTTTTATTTTTTTTAAATAAGAAAAAAATTAACCGATAACAAAACAAGAGTCGATTTAATTTCATCTTATTCTTTTAATAAACGCAAAATAAAAACTGAATAAGATAACAAGAATACATCCCATGTTCATTGTAATTCAATATAGCACAACAGAACTGTTGTAACCAGAAGCTTATGAAACGAATTGAAGACATAAAATTATTGATTATTCATCTGAGCTTCCTTGTCTCTTTCTCTTAGTAATCTGCGGGTGGCCAAAACATCAAATAAATAGTGAAAATGAATATTATGAAGACGTGCACATAATCAAAGACATAAGAACTGTTTTTTTGATTGCCATAATTCCTCATCTATTGATGTGCATTTGTTTCTGCATTATCCAGTTGTTTGATCGATTTTTCGCTTTTTTTTATTGTTGTAAATATTCAATATTGAAATTGAATCGGATTCTGGTGGTTGATTAACCAGAATAAAGTAATTCAATCCGATTCGACTTAAATAAAAATGAAAAAAAAAAACCACCCTGAATCAACCCGAATTTTAAATGCTTTTTAATCAATTCAGTATTAAAAATATAATACAAATACATAAATGGCTAGTGTTCAATTTCCTATAAAGTAAAAAAGACAATAGCAAACAATCGATTTAATTACAGAAGAGATAAAATATTAAAGGATTTCATTACAAACGAATTGAATTGGCATTAATACACTCACAGTATTTTTAATGGTAAAGTACTTGCTTTGATCTCTATCTCTTCTCTTATTTAGATGTTGCACAATAAATTACACATAAATCAAACGAGTAATTCAGCTATTTGCAATAGAAATACTGTGCAATTATAATTACTTTGATTTAATTTAAATAGAAAAACAAAACCAGAGAGTTGAATTTAAAATTAATATTCTTAAGGCAATACCGTTAATAAAGAAACACTCAAGGATTTATGAAATACAAAAAAAAATTAATTATGAATACTAAACACAACTATCGTAACAACGAAATCTGAATTGACATTAAAATTGATTAAAGTAAAATTGTTGAAATAAAACATTTAAAATCTGTATCACTTTAAAATGAGTGATTTGAAACGATTGATTAGATAAATGGTGCCATTAAATGCCTACAGCATTATGGCTGACTATAAACACAATAACTCATATTGATGTATGTAATTTATTAGAGTGACATACTAAAATCAAGTTAAATTCACAACTGTAATTAATAATATTACACTCACATTACATTGTAAAATTGGTTAATAATCGCAACCACCCAATATTGACTGGCATAAAATGACACTATCATAAATTAATGATCCAATTCCAATTGAATTCACACATTTATTACCACCAAATCACATTCAAATGAATTTTATTGACAGATTTCTTTATTGGATTATAAAAATTCACTAAACTGTACCTAGAGAATAGACAGATTTACAACTCAATAAAAGAATATCCAATTAAATATAATTCCATATGCGTAAACATAACAGAAAAGATAAAGAACCAATTTAATTACATTTGACATAAACACAAAATGAATAGCTTTTCCATTTCCAATAATGGAATTGCTAAGAAAACTAAAATAAAAAATCTTTAAGAACATCTTAAACTCTCCAATGGATTAGTTACATTCTAACCAAAGTGTGTAATATCCCCAATATTGGCATACAAAAAGACACGACAATCGAAATCTTTTGGTGAACTACTTGCTATCGAATTATTTGATCACAGATTGAAGAACACATTGTTTTCTTCACACACAATTCAATTATATTCAAGACAAAACATTATAACAAGAGAAGACCTTATCCACCATACAACAGAGTTACACTCACCAGTCTATTTAACTCCCTTTCTTACTTAGATCTTAATACACGATAAATCTCATTATGGACCATAATCTTCTGTTTCAGATTAAAAACAATTTTTTTTTTTGCTTTTCTTTCATTTCCATACACAATTGTTGGATAATCCGTTGCGCTTCTTTACTAAATCCAAATGATCGAATACATTAAAAATTGAATCAATAGCAAGACAATGCTCATTAAATGCAGATATTGTAGCACGCGTTTTAATTCTCTCATTACATCTTAATCTGTATGATATTTGTATTTTGGAGCCAAACATTCAGTGTATCATGTGTAATTGAAGAAATCATTAAGACTTATGGAATTCTAATTTACTTAACGTATCGTCTTTTATTCTTTTCTTTTTATTTGGAATTGTAACCAGTGTTTGATCAGACAATATACCAAAAGGGAATAAAAACATGAGAAAACATAAATGTAATCAGTTAAATAAATAGAGGAAAACAATAATGACCAATGTTTACAATTCCATTCTAACAATGGAACATATTATCATGATCACAGGACTCGTATAGTTAATAAAACGATTATTTTGGTGTACACTCCTCTCTTACTCTGATTACCAATTATGATTCTTTTAATTTTCCCCCCCACTGCTCTTCTGTTCCATAATCAATCGTGTATACTTTTTTCTTTATAAGGAATTTCATTTCAGTCCCTGATTCAATTCTTTCTTATTGCCAATTACACCTGAACACAACAAAACATAGAATAAACCGAAGGTGAATTTAAACGTTAATGATGTCCCAATGTGAATAATTTTTCAGTAATTCCAAATAAACAAGAAATATAAAATGTAATTTCACGTTATCTGAATTTTCAATTCGTAACACACAGTAGCAAGTAAAAACAAATAAATGGAGATGTCATCGGTTACCATCTAATTAAAATATCTTAATAACAATGCGAAAATCTTTTTCGTTTTTCTTTTTTGTATTTTATGTGACAACGTGACCCGTTTTTATTTTGTTTCAGTTTACTTTTATTGTTCCCCATTGGTCCCGTTTTACAATTATTCCCATATCGACTTGAAGAATTTCGCTAGTCTTTCAGGTAGAAGAGAAGAAATGAAAAGATTTCTTCACGACTTTCACTCAGAACTAAAACATTAGAATTTTTTCAATGGAACGCGTTAAATGTGATTTTAAATTGATATCAGTGCGATCAAATAACACGGGGCGCCCTTATTGTAATTACATGTGTTTTATTTAACAGCACAACAATGAATAAGTACTTTTATTATATAGAAATCATACAAGTACACTGAGGTATCAATGGCATTTTTATTTTAAATGATCACGTATCAAATCTTAAACTATTGAAATCTAAACACTTGTGATTTTATTGCGGATGCAGTTTAGATAAGGGCTGATTGTCTGCCACATATCTTAGTCGAAGAAGCGTTAGAATAGCAGCAGTTCATTTAATAAACAAATGAAGATTTCTAATGTGACATTGATAAAAACAATAGAATCCTATTATTCGGTGGTTTCTATTGTATGTGATTCGTATTAAATTAAAACTGAACGTTTAAGAGACTAATCTCATTCTTAAGCGTTCCAATGTTGTATTACTGAAAGAACTGAGATGAAAAAACTCAATTATATTCACTTCCTTTTTTGTTATCAATGGTTGTTCATAATGAACAAGGTGGTACCACACAAATCGAACAGATGAGAGTTAAAAAAACACAAAATTATTAAAATAAAGTTGTACAGAGTATAATTAAACAGAATTCATTTCTCATCAATTTTATATTAAAGCATTTTACATATGCCATAATTTACATAAGTTTCTGTATTACGTATAAGAATATCTCTGTTTTAATGCTCATCAATCATAATTTTTAATTAATTTTCATCATATGTATTCACATTGTGACATATTTCAATGTGCAATTTGAGCTGCTACTGTATTATAACCCCCTCAGTTCTATAGAACCAATATTATTCTTTTGATTGCATAAATTTTTAGAGACTCTACCAACTGAATATGAAGAAGATACTAAATAAAATAATTAAATAAGAATTCAACGTACGCTAATGAATAGAAAAGACTAGAGGAACGAGTGTATGTGGAAGTGATTTTGGTCTTAAGGAAACCATAAAGCCAAACGTCTGTTTACTTTAACAAAATATTACATTTTAATGGCTCATTTAAGTTATTAGGTTTTTACATCATGACCGTTCAATATCTCGAAGATAAAAAAAAAAATATTTTCGTTTCTTAATTGAAATGTTTATAATCATCTTAGAGATCAACATTTCTGTTTTAATTTGTTGACATAAGAAATCATTTCGTGTAATAATTATTATGTTAAAGTTTATAATTTTTTTCATTGCACCACGAATCATAATATTTTTACAGTTAGTTAATGTTTATTTAGATTACTTCACACCTAATCATGGTTAACCAGAAGTAAGTGATAGTTCTATCAGATTTTTGAGATAAAAACAAAACTCATTGAAGACATGAGATTTAATCTATCAATCAATTTTAGTATATTTCTTCCACATTAAAATTTTATCATAAACTCAACCCTTTTAAATGGTAAACAATCTACCAAGTGAATAGAAAAAAAAAATTGATCCAAAGTATTTATAATCAGTGTGGGAAACGAGTGAATTTAATGAGTCAACTCATCAGTTGAATCTCATACCATTCAACACTACAAGTACAATTTTTTTTTTTCGATTTTTATTTCGTCAAATTATTCACTGCTTCCATGAAAGAAAATACAAGAAAACAGAAAATTATTATCGAAAAATGGACCGAACTTAATTAAATTTTTACTTTGATGGTATTCTTTTTCATAATTTAGACGTTTTTTTTTCTTACGTTCTCATTTAGACTTCGTTCCAATAAGAAAAAAAAAACCAAAAACGACAGAATAAAATTTTTCTTTTGCTATTTGCTATACATTTTATGCAAAGTAACAAAAAAAGAAAAACACATTCTTTCAATATTTTCTATTACTTCATTATTTCTTTTCATTTTTTTTCAGTAAAAATTGTTACCTCATGCCAACGATATTCATTAACGCATTGTATAAATTGTAAAAGAAAGTATTTCGTTTAATTATCTTAGAACTAAGCCAGAAAAAAAAATTTCTCCCGATGATTAAGAAAAGAAAAAAAAAATTATTCTTATAAACGATGAATAAAGAAATTATTGAATAAAGACGTGATTATTAAAAAATAAATGAAGGCAAACATTGCTGATTATTTACTTTACAATTTCTTATTTTCTCAACTTCCATCTCCTGTTAGTCCGAATAATTTTTTTTTTATTTTCTGTTTTTAGAAATCTGATTCCTTTTGAAATTGTTCAAATTTCTTCAATTTTCCCTTTTTTTCTATATTTTCCATGTAATCAACACTCATCTCATCAACGGTCCAAAATATTTTCCATAACTCAACTCATATTTTCCCAAGGACCATAAACTTAGAAACGCTGAAAAAAAATGAACAAAACTTCTTGTGAAAATTTTATTCTTTCTTCTTTCGTTCCAATTTTAATTAAGTAGGTAAATACGCACATTTGATTTGAACTAACAGAGAGAAAAAAAGAATACAGCAAATGCTATGCAAAATATTTGAAACATTATGTTCATTTAGATGTTTACCAACAATTTCTTTTGGCGCCTTTATAATCTATGGTACACCGGCATAATAGAAATTTCCCATTCCACCCCATATTCACTCTGAATGAGATGATGTGTAGCTGCATACACCACTAACCTTTAAACTCTTATGAGTTTTCAATGAAATTATGTAGTTTTCATTTACAAGTTATTCACATTGTTTTATAAACATAAAATCAATGTTATGCTATAATATCGGCGTTGCATATTTTTATAACGGGGATAACACATTAAATTGCCAATATCAGACATATAGAGTGAAAGTGTTCCAATTTATAATTTTAGTCTCAGTCTCTCTTACTCTCCAGTTGGTTCTTTAAAAGTTCTGATGTTTCTCATTTTTTTTTCAATCACTTTTAGTTTGCATAAAATGCATGTCGATGGCTTTTCATTTTTTCATTTTGTTCAGTTGTGGCATATAATCCATTGTATATTCTGTAGAGAATCTCCCAGCCAATCAATTCAACACTTTTAAAATGTCGTTCAAATGGTAACTTTATGTTGTTCAAGATAACGCATAATTTTCATTCGATTTTTTTTTTTTTTTGTTTTTGTTCTTTGTTTATTCATTCAATGTGATACCAATGTTGTGTAACAATATTTATGTTGCACCCCAGTTAACAACAGCAGCAAAAGAATCGCAAATAAAAAAAAACACATACAAGATTGAATCCATAAAGTCACCATGTAATTTATCCGATAAAGGATGGTGAACATTACGTTGCATAAATAATAAACGCATTTATGGTTAAAGTAAAAATCATGTAAAAAACGACAGGACCTAAAATCCATGGACCAAATAATAAAAATAACACTTTTAATGCACTAAATTATGCTCAACTGTGTACTATACTGTACTACACGACAAACATTTTGATTGAATTTACATAACGCGAAATCATATAAATTTGCATTAAACTACACATTATCAGCCACACATGGTGATGAGATCCACTTATGGGATACCTTTTCTCTTTAAAATGTAAAAGAAGAGAATTGTATATCGCACTTAGGCCATAAATCTCTAATGAAATGTTTTTCCCAACCAAAAACCCAAAGAAGAAAATAAAGAAAAATGAATTCGTCCAGTTTTTCAGTTGAATGATTTCGTCCTTTTGCCACATGAACAATACATTTCCAGTATCTTCAACAGTTAACATTCAAAAAAAAAAATTTCAAACAGATAAGACGAATTGATTGTCAATGACTTTACAATTTCCATTTTGTATTATTAACCAATTTAAATCACAGCGAAGGGGTTTCACGTACACAAACATATTCGCATTCTTATTATGAATGAATTACAATTTCATGATATTTAAAAAATATATACAATTCACATTCAATGAATAATAAAAAAAAAAGAAGTACAGAACTATTAGAATTCAACAAACACAAAAAAAAAACCGAAGAAAATAAATGAAAATGTTAAAACATTTTTGCATTATAATCGAGTCAAATGCATTTGATGGAAACGGAACCGTATGAATGTGAAATGAATTCAGAGTGATTGAAAAATTTAAACGGGGTCACCCTACGGATCCCTTTTACCATTTTTGTTGTTATACAGTGAAAGGGGATTACCGATTATAGGCTGAAATAGCACAAAAATAAAACCAGAAATATAGGCCTTTAAACCATGAATAATAGAATTTATGAAATTGAAATTAAATTATCATTTCTATTCTTTCACTTCAATTACGATGGCAATGAGATTGCAAAATCATTAGAATTCATGAAATCTGATGATGATTACCTTCATTGAATGAATGTAGAAAACTTAAAATTTCTTCGAGACGAAAAAACCGAAGAAGATGAGATAAATTTGCCATAGATTAAATCACTATGATTTATTTTTGAACCATTTAGCACAACATAAAATTACCCTGACGTTCATCTCTTTTATACATTTATTTTTTATGACACATCTGTATGTGAAGATTAGGTCACTTCTTCAGACAAAACATAATGATTTTAATGCGACGGTCACCGAATTTAATCGAATAAAATCCAAAATTTAAAAGAACCCTATAATTAAAATGAACCAATACAAAGTATTCGTTAATAAAATTTATTTTCCATTTGAAATTTTAATCATTTAGAAACGGATTGAGGAAATTACATTTCCTTAGGCCAATCAATCAAATAGTATTCTGTTTTTTTACCAAAAGAAAATACCCCTCTGATGTATCGTAATTTATTGACTTCAAAAATATTAAAGAAACAACAAAATTATTATTAAATATTGATTATTGTTGGCTTTTTCTTTAAATTTTCTTTCAATTTTGATCGGTCCCAAGTTTCACTTCTTACAATATTTTGGCTTACAATCAAACATATAGCGTAACATTTAATTCAGTTTTATTTTTTTAAAGGCAGTCAATTGATGTTGAACGTGATTGAAATGTTTATTAGAAAATTATGATTGATCTTTAAAAGCGATAGTCGATGACCAAAATATAAACGATTTTAATAATAATTTTTATTTTTTTATGTTGCATTTTAACTAAATAATGAATAATGAAAAACAGACGGTGTCTTATAGCCTTTGGGGCTGTACGCAATTCTTTGGAAGTTCACTTAAATTGATCAATTCATAATTTTGTTTTTTTAAAGAAGAAATCAAACGTTACCCGAAGCATTTAATATAAAACATTTTGATTGAGATTATTATAATTTAAATTGAACTAAAATATTGTGATTATTTTATATTCGAAACAACAGAAATGGTCATCACCTCATCTCATCGTAATAAAAGTCAAGTTGATGGTCAATTGAATTGTTAGAGACAATCCATTCAATATTGCAAATTAAATGCAATTCAGTTGTGGTATTTTAGATTACCATTGACTGTATGAATTAGATTAGACTCTTGAATTCCAACGATATTCATTCATTAAACAATCAAATCTATTCAATCCAATAATAAATCCTTTTCCCCATTCCCAGACACTTGATGGAAATTTAAATCTTCATTTAACGCCACAGTCCATCGAAATGCAGCCCCCCAACAGAAACCATTTCAAATCCATTCAATTGAACATTTAATCGTATATTGGCTCCCATTCAAATAATTACGATTATTTAACTGGATATTTCACTAAATGAACTTGTGTTATAACAATAGCGCATAATATAATCCGAGAATTAAACTGGTCGTAAAGGTAAAACATTGAAATCTATTAAGTGAAAGGGAAGTAAATCGTAGACAATAAAGTTTTCCTATGCAATTAATGATAATCATGTGCGAATTTCCCATTAAAACCGTTTGAAGAAAAACGTCATTGTATTGAAAAATATTTCGTTGAACAACAATGTTCATTGAATTCGTATTCAGAGGATTTCATCCATCTACAAATCGAATTTTCTCATTATTACAAATGAGAATCGAATATCAATAAAATAGAATTGGGGGGTGAATCATCCACCCCATCAGCATAGAATACAATCAAATCAGTTTTCCATACAGAAAATTCATTTGGTAAAATATTTGCACATCATTATGCTGCAGAAATAGATAAAATTCAATTAAGTTATAGTGTCTACATAACATATTGTGTAAAGTACAACCTAACCTAATCTATTTAACGTCAAAAGATAAACATATTTAGTACAACTAATCGCGATTTACCATCTCATTCATATGGTAACGTAGACAAATAAAAAGTAAAATTCCATGATGATTATGAAGTGAACATTCAAAAAGTTTATTCCATTTTATTATCATTTATACACCTCCATTTTCAGTGTGGTAAACAAACAATTGGATTTATTCAATAATAGAAATTATTCTCTTTTCGTTTAATTGAAAAATTTTCAACGAAATATTTATTCGTGCCCAATATAATTACAAACGCATTAAGACTTGTGATCCACCTTCAACGAAATTGTAAAACCATAACATTCACCTTTTTTAGAAAATACAATTTTAATGTTTTATCACCCACAGCATGAAGGGGTCGTCGTTTTCATTCGCATTATTCTAATCAGATTGTAAAATTAAAATCGCGATGGGAACAACGTTTATTATTTCTATTGAACAGACCCAAATGGGAATGAAGAAATAAAAAAAGAAGATTATTTCATTATCTATTCGGTTAGGTGGGACATTAAGACGTAGAACTTGTTTGGTATGTGTAAATGGATTCATCATTTAATGGCAAAATGCTTTTAGAATTCTATCTCGTGATTTTGTTGAATGGAAAGGTAACCGCATAAGAGAATGAGGTACACCCTCATCTCATTACACAAAGAATAAAAAAATTAAAGAAAAATGAATCTACAGGGTCCGGCGGTATTTTGACTTAAAAACCATTACAACAACCGCATTATATCACACTAAAGACACTAAGAAAATGAAACAAAAAAAAAACTTTTCCATTCATTTTCGTTCATTTCTTTTTTGTTATTCCAAATGTTGGATAAAAATTTAAATTTAATGAATAAACGAAATGGAAAAGAAAATTGTTTCTTTAAAAGGAACGAAAGAACAAGAATATATTTTCCAATTTCTTAATGTTCACTGTGCATGTAATAAATCAATTTATTCATTATGTAATAAAATCCGAATATCTGTTAGCAATATTACCAGTTGAACTAGAGAAACAAAAAACAAAACCACCCATCACACCCCAACCAAATACCGTAACTAAATTTCCAAACAATTTCATTTATTTTAATGCTGACTTTTTAATGCATTCATTTCACCATATTATTTGTTATATAACAAAACAAGAAACGCTGAATTACAAAAAGAAAAAAAAAAACTTCAACTGAAATTAAACACAACAAAAAGGAAAAACTTTATTCTCTTTACTGGTAAAACATATCGCATAACAAAAATAACATTCATCAGTTATCTCATCCCCATTGCAACGAACCAAAAAAACATTTAACGATGTGTATAACACCGTCCCATTAAAATCCGCGTATAACAAATTAAAATAGAGTTTTTCTTTCTATTTCCTTTTACAAAAGCAAAGAAAAAACTTTCTTCACAATTATACAATTGAAATAAACACATTAATATCTATTATAATGGCACATGTATCATCCTGGATAAATTATAATGTTGTTAAAATTGAAAAATTTATTATTATTCTTACTGTTGAATTGTTATTTATATGCGATTAGTATCAACGTTGGTTAGGTATCTGTACCGGTTACCAGTGTTTATAATGTAACGATAACATCGTTGTATTGCCATCCAACAGTCAAATAAGAAGGAAACTGTCTTCATTCATTCTTCATTTTCATATATTAGGAGTTGGTATATCATATAGCACACGGTTTCTTTGACTCTCACTCTCTCTCTCTCTCTCTCAGTTAATAGTAATTTGATACTTTTCTTTCCCACTGAACCAAATGTATTTTACATAATTTTTCGTATGCGAAAAACCTGAAAATTTATGTATGCAATAAAGTTTTCTTCAAGCCACTTTTATATTCTTGTGTCTTGTGTCTTTAACAATTCTACACTCAGCAATATTCGACATTGAAGTCTGTAGATGATGATTCTCTCAATCGCATGTATAAATGAAATTGTTAAGTAAAATTACGAATTTTCCGGACTCTTGAACATTACCGTTTGTTAATAATCTGTGTTTTATATTTCGCTACTATTTTATTCATACAGATACATAGCCATTTAATATTTTGTTGTGGATTTCTTATGATATGGCCCCGAACATAAGATGATAACAGGAAACCACCGAAAAAAATGTTTCAATATGTTTTAATAAGAATCTCATGATCAAAATAAAAAGACAATGTCTATAATTTAAGGTACTTAAATATGAAATAAGATAACTTAAGGGAAAAAATCGTATATTATGGTGTTACCAATGATTCTAACTTATGGATTTTTGCACAGAATCTTAAGGAATCTTTAAAAATTTATCGTTTCATATACTCATACACACACAATATGTGACTCTGACGCATGATACCAGATTTTATAATGAATTTTTCCTTTATTTCTTTCACTTCTCTCTATATGAATTGAATTTTTAATTTCACCGTATATCATTGCTCTGTTATACAGAGTACTTGAAATACAAGAATCATTCAAGTCAATAAAAAACAAATGAATATTGCAACGTTGAACAGTTTGTTATTACACATATTGATAAGAATCTTGGCATGTCTTACGTATATCGATTAGTTAACATCATCACCTTGACAGCTACTTAGCATCAACAATTATTCTGATTAAATTGAGTTCTTCAACATCTTGCCAACTAAACAACACATTCTATTCAATTCAATTATTCTTATTTCAATTTATATAAAAAAAAACTGCAATACACTTACTGCAATTTCAATGATTCTATAGATATAAAACATCAGTACTGAAATGTTCATTCAAAAACCAATTAAAAACGTTAATGTGCCATGCTACATTTAATATACTTGGAAGGTGTGGTAACTAAATCCAGTCCCTGCAGCAAAACAACACTATTAACTTAATTCATATTCTATGTGACTCTATTTCTCTTTGGGTCGATTTACATCTAAGATGATAGTTACCAAACAATAGACATTAATGTTAAAATGAGATCATTAAAATTAATTTCACCAAGATAATCATTTTTAATTTTAATCAACAAGGAAATAAAAATCAACATTTATGTATTGATAACATGCAAACTGAATAAATTTTTGCATAAAATATGATTTGATATTAAATAAAACTGAACTCAAGATTACAATATTCAACCGTTGAAAAATTGAAAATGAAGTTAGCAATCTGTCGACAACAGAAACAAAATCAAATCATAATTTTCTTGAATTACAATAAGAAATGATTATAAACTTCTTGAAATTAAACTGTTAATGGTAGATTATGACGAGATCTTAACATCATCGTTACATGGCATTTTCAATCAGTTTTGCCAGTTAATGAACTCTCTGGCCCCCTTCAATTCCAAATGAAATATTTGTGAATTTTACAATAATTGAAATGAGATGAAAAATTATTAACGAATAGATAGAATGCCTTCTTTTAATTGCCTCCTATGAAATCACAGTTGGAACCGAACGTCGATTGGGTTAAAATTTATTTGAATTTTTCTCGAACAAAAAGTTCCAGAGTTAAGGCAACCAACTTAATGGAGAGTTTCCTTTTGGAAAATATTTAATTATTCGTTTGATATCTCTTGTGACTGACTGAGTAGGGAATTAAACGCATTTATATGAATCCCTCTTCAGTAAAAAGAAACTGTTCTGTTCTATTGCCACTCATACTTCTGGTAACGAAGAATATTTTCAATTCATTTTTGATTATGTCTAATAATTTAATGTAGCACAAGGTATGGCCCAAGTAAAATTGTACACTCAATTAGATATTTGTGAATCACAAAAAATATAAAAATGAAATTTTAACAAACGATTACAACGGAAATGTACGCAACATAATTTCTGTAATAATGATAAATGAATGAAAGTTTTAATCAACTTTTTGTTTCATTTAATGCTTCTGTATTTACCTTAAAATGCTGGTAAAACAGTGAATATATCAAAACCATAAACTGGTGGGACTCATCTAAATATACAATTTTAATTATTATTAAATATTCAAGAAGCTACGACCAAAAACCATTGGCCCACAATTCAAAATACTTTCTCTGTCTCTCTCAACTGAATTCATTTGAAATGAACAAAAAAAAATTCGTTAGAATTTAAATCGTTTATTAAGTTGAACGAGAAACATTAATTATTATATGTCGAATGGTTTTTCACTGTATTATATTGCCATCCAACCCCATAAACAACAAATTTTAATTTCCCCAAGTAGAGAAAATAACAGAAAATTTTATGCAAAACTCATTTGAGCATATTTGATTAAGATGCGAGAGAAAACTAAATCCTTATCCCTTTCAACTAAATTATTTATGATAAATATTCCATATGAGTTTTGATCATTTCATTTTATTATTACTTTGGTCATGCCACTTAAATTCTTATTCAACTGGAATTTAGGTGAATCTTCATTTTACAGAATTTTAAACTAAAGAATCAGTTGTATGAATTTTTTTTATTAATAATTCATTCATTTTGAGTAATAAATTCGTTTCAATCAACATTAAAAGAAATCAAGATTACATTTTCTTCAGTTTAACAGATGATAAATTATATCATCCCATTGGGCAAAATGAACCAAAATAATCGGAAGAATATGTTTCCTATTCGATTAAATCATATTAGAATGACAGAAAAATGGGAATAACATTGAAATGAGATTTGTTATTCCATACAAAAAAGGAAATATGGATTACAACCGATAAATTTGCACATTATACACCAAAATCAAGTAAAACGAATGGAAATAGAGTCGTTTGTGGTGAAGCATTAAAAATTCACCCCCACAAAAGTATAACGAGTCAAGTTGCTGATATCCAACTGAGATATGAACAATAGAATTTTGTGAAAAAAGGAAGGCGCAACTACTAACTGCCACTTGTTGATTTAAAACTGAGTGACGAGAGAGTCTCTTTACGATTCGCAACAGCTTAAAGTGATTTCATACATAAGAAACATTGATTTACTTCAACAGTTAAATGTGAATGAACTCAAAATAAAAGAGAACGACATCGATTACTCGTTCCATTCAGTTAATTTCTTGTATGTCCAAATTGAATTCAATGATTACTTTAATTTCCATCTGCCGCGTACCCATTTAAATCATTTAGAAAATGTGAGAAATTGTTTTCAGGCAATTTATCAGTGAAGGGTTAATGATAATATACAGAATTCACTACCATTCGACTACATTACATTACAGTCACTTACATCCAGCAACACAGTAAATTTGTCAGTTTAGTTAATGTAAAAGTAATTGATATACCAGTCAAGCGAATTATAGTCGTTGTTGTTGGTGCAATGGAGGCCGTCTCATTGAAATATGTCACGTGGTTTATTTGAAAAACGTCTATCAAGAATGTTGACCAAATCGTTTTGGATGGTAAACCCCAAACAATGCGGATTGAATGTGGTCAGAATAATTCTCATTCTTCTTCTATACATCAAACTGGCCGATAGAATCAGTAAAACTACCCAGAGATGTTCTGTGTGTACTTTTAAACGTTCAACAATTTTACCGCAATCAATTATTCATGAGAAATCATTTAATTGAAAACGAGATGAATTCTCATTTGACCCTCATCAATTGAACGCAATTAAAGTTCAGGTGGAAATTTATTAGTTTTTCCGTTCATTACTCGAATTCCTTATACGTTGGCACAGTAAAATCATAAAGAAGACACAAAACTACACGTGTCCAACAGAAACTATTAAAAAATCCTAAAATTCTTTCTTTCATTAACTGAAGAGTTTTAATATTTGCGATTAATTTCACCTTTCAGTTTTATTTGCTTTCCATGCCAGATTTGTTTATAATTCAAATAGAAAAGGAAAGATCAATAAAATAGGCGTTTTGATACAGAATACTCTTATGATTCATACGACATAATTTTGTTAATTCGTGCCTTTGCATATTATTTTATGAAATTTAATTTGCAACCCTTTTCAACAACATTGCTCAAAGGATGAGTTTGTTTGGTACACATCATCGAATGATGGATAGATCTATGTGGCATATCGTCAGCATAAAATCAGTTAGGAAACAAAAAAAAGATGATATGAATTCAGTGGTAGCAATTTCAAGTTCATACATTTTAAACGGATTCAAGGGTTCTTTTACAGTTTCCATTACATTTCGAGGGAAAATAATCTTTACTGTGCCATGTATTTAAACAAAAATCATGATAATGATATTAGACGTAATGGTAACTGATAAATAATATACGATTCCATATGATGAATTCCGCTAACGAATTTATGTTACCATTGCATCAATTTTTGGGGTCTCTACATCTTCCAGAAGAACATTTAAAGTACGAAATTCACACTGGCGAAGGGTTAACGGAAACATTTTAAAACATTTCATATGGGATTGAATTAAATTCATGAAAATACCATTTTCCAATCTGATTGGCTTCTGTACAAAATTTTTACTTCTATTTTGATGACTGATGGGATGATAGGCAAATATTCAAATTAATAATTTCCATAAAATGTATTACCACATCCATCAAAATCACATAAATATTCTCATTTCTTTTTTGATTTCTGAATACACAGAAGAGGGTGATTCGAAATTCTTTGAAGGACATAATTTGAATAGTTTACAAATGTAATTAATGCAAAACTGATGAATGGTATACGTTGATAGAGATAGCTAAAGGATAAACACAAATATTTGTTAGGAATATCATCAATATTCGGACTGATTTGGTGTTTCTTAATTACTAGAACTCATTTATTGAAAGGATTTAAAGACTAAACGAATAGTGATCCAAAGAATCATGATTCAGTGATATCAGCAAGTGACCTATCTCATTTTCTATCCATTTATTAAGTTACATAAATTGATTGACTTCATTTTTGATTATCTCTCTCATTTACCATTCATCTCTTCATAATTTTTTGATCGACAGTTGATATCGACAAAGAAAAATTATACTTTTTCTTATTCTTCTTTATTTCTTATTGAACAAACATAAATCTTAAGCTCATTGACCAAAATTTGCTTATGCCAAAAAATTATGAATAAAAGAATTATTATCTTTGTATTCACTTGGCAGAATAATGGAGTAAAAGGAAAAAAATTAGATTAATGAAAATGGAAAAAAATAAAAAAAAAAAAACGAACAGAAATAAAAGGTCCCTTTCTGTGTGCACTTTTTATTTCGTTATCCATTGAATGACATCGCAAAGAAAGATGAGATTGTGTTGTATTTCATTTTTTTGTGCCTCACCTCTCATCACTATTGTGACACTTGCACAACATTTACCGCGAAATGGTGACCAACGTCAACCCCCGAAAAAAAGAGAGAAACCAAAAACACAGTCTTGTATCAATGGTGAGTGATAGACCTAGAGGGATGACACCGTTTACTCTTCAACTAAACTGAATGTGTACAAAGTGTAGGCTGAATCGTTGGTTGTGTATTACTCGCGGTTTTACCTTCATCAAGATAATATTACTCTTTATTACTAACACAGAATGTGTAATTCATTTAAGTTTTTTTTTCTCTGTGGTTCACTTGCACTTGATATCACCCGACTCCTTCAACTTGATTATGATTCCAGCCGGATTCTTATAGAATGTCACTCCATAAGAGTTAATAATAAAACATTTTAAGTCATTAATCATTTCATCGTCTATCTTCTATGTCATTCAAATCTCTTTTTTTTATTGTTCCTCTGTTTAACTGAAACAAATTTTGACTGTCGACCAACTGATGGTGATTCCAGTACGTCTAAAATGCACAATAATTTAATTCAACCTCAACGTTGCGCCCCAAAAATTACCTCATACCATTTCAATGCAATGGGCAAACAATAATTTCTCGGTTTATTAAAAAAAAATTTAATTCATTTGAAACATAAATTCTATGAAAACGATACATTTCCTTTAGAAATGATTAAACGATTATACGTCAGAACATGGAAATGTCGATATTTACATTGTAATCAAATGAAAATTTCCATTGTTCAAATTACTACCCTTAAACGATTCCAAGAATAAAAAAAAAAACGAAACAAAAAATTAATTTCAAATGTTTTCTCTAAACAGTTTTCTTCTCGGTTTTTATTCGCCTAAAGACTTTCACAAACAAAACGATTTGTTTCATTTTTATATCTCTTTCAGTTGGTGGGGTGCCAATAGATGAAGAGAACAAAAAAAGAAATTCATTGCGTATTTTTAATTCCAACATTATGAGCCATTTGAATACAATTTAATTTAAACCGGCACACCAATCAATATACACAAAATTAGTAACATAATAGGCATAAAACAGTATGTTTTGCACAATTCAAATAAACAAATAAATTAGAAAATTCATTCGATAATAAAAAAAACGAAAAGAAAATTTCTTTTTATCTTTAATAAGTGAGTTTGCAAACAAAGATTTCGATCAATTGCTTCAACATGTATTCTTATCATCTCTATGGGGGAAGGATGAAATGTAACCGTGCAACAGTTCCAAATGTTTAATCAATTTTCTTCTTCATTTGATTTCAACTAGAAACAAAATAAAAAAAAAATCTTAAGGAAACGAAAATCACTGGGGTTTCTTCTTCATAACGTTTATTCCATTTCATTTCCACAGATTTTTCATTTCATTTCCTTTTGTTGTTTCAATTTAATTCGATTAATTTAATAAGAAAATATTTTGTTGTTTAACTTGCATCATTCGTTTTTTGATTAATCTTCATGAAATCCATTCCCATCTTTTATGTGTTGAATTTTAAACAGAATTCTATACTTAACTGAATTGCAACCAACCGCTTCGGGTTAAAACGATTTAACACACTCATTAATTTACAATTAATTACAAATTGGTTTAAAAGGCGCATTCAGTAATTGATGGCGTTCCATAACGCTGACCACAAGAGACGTATTCCCTTCTCTGGTATCAAATTTCAACTTGCCGAAAGGAACAAAAAAAATCATAAGAAGTGAATCAAAATGTTTTAGTATTACACTGTATAGTCAGTTATCTTATCTTTAACTGCCCAAATGACGTAAAATCAAAATCATTTTCCTCTTTTATTTCATCACCTCTATTAAATGTAATTTTCATCCGTATACACACTCTCACTTACAATCTGATTAACTCATCCCTTGTGCTCAATTGAATCAATTCGACTTGGACACCCCACAACGAGTGGTCAAAATTCTATTAACTTTTATTACCGTTCTATACGGTTGCAATTATGACACATATTTCTACTGTTTTTATCATGAAATTTTTCATCTGCCACGCAATCAGTTTTCTTTTTCCTTCTCGACAATAGATTTATTACTCGCCACCAGAAAAGAAATATAAACAGATAGATACACGAAATCTAAGTGAAATTGTTCTCATCCTCATACAATGTGTCATATTCAATCTTCTACATGAGTACAAGTAGCCGAAAACAAAATTTCATTCTTAACTGAAATAATAAAAATTTATTACCCGAAAAAAAAAAAGCGCAAAAGAAAATTCATTTCATTTTTACTATTAAGAATGAGAAAATCGCATTTCATCGATGTCGTTTAACATCACATATTGTTTGATATATTGAATTGTATTCCACTGCTTTTTTTTTGTACCTTTTAAATCCTATTAACTTGTAATATGAATTAAATTTAGTATTTTCACATGTAATTTCACTCCATATCGATGACAACCAACCATTTATGATTTATGTTGCAGAATATTCGTTTCTTTATAAAATGCACTTTAACATTGCAACTAAATTGCAACAATCTATTGTATGACTTCTATTGTTTATACAAAGTCACCCCCTTTTAATTTATGCAGATTGGCCATTGTAACTGATAGCAGTCAATTCTCATTTTGTTCGATTCAATCAATTGATAACTTAAAATGATTTAAAATCTTGTTTTGTTCATTGAACTGAAAATTGGATTGCATTCATCATTGATAGTCAAAATAACGTTCCATTGATATACGTATGCAAATACACACAATTATATCTAAGAATCATATTTAATTAAGTGATATCATTTGTTTTAAAAAAAAAAACAAAACTAAATGGATTCGTTATAATTAGAAGTATTCAAATTTCACAGAACAAAAAAAACGAAACTGAAGTCACTCAATCCTCTTGTTTTTAAAATGAAACTCGGACAAGAATAATAAATTAGTCTGATTACAGGCGTGGGGTTATAAGTAACTAATGTAATTCTCTATTGTAATCTCATATTGTCTTGTATTCCTTGTATTCACATTACAATTTTATTTTAAATCTCCGTTTACATTCTCCATCCAATGAATTAGATATGGACCCGAATATTTTAATTAGGTAAAACCGAATAGATTTACTTGCTGCTTCTTTTTTTTTTCATTCATTTATAATAAATTTCTAAATGTAATCGGAGATTGTAACAGACAAGTGAAATCAGTGAAATATTTCATCCAAACAGTAAAAAGGTAGACAATGAATAGCCAAATAAAATACGAAAGGATTTAAATGCAATATGACTTATGTAATACCGGGTAATTGGAGATGAACTGAACGGTAAAAACAACAACCAAATGAAATATGAAAAATCTAATGATTTTAAAATGAGTGGTTTTGAATTACTCTCACACTTTTGCATTTTTTAAACTGGACTCTTCTATAATACGATATGTCATAAACAACTGGAAATCCTTAAAACGAAATGCCATTGGGAATTAAGATTCCTTTTACAAATTTCATCTTCAGTTCTTAAAAAGAGTTCATTTCATTACACGAGGTAAATCCATTTATTTTCAAGGATTCCAAGTACCATATCAAAGTATTTTTTTTTATTAATTCAAATCCCTCTTCATAGGAACAAACAGACATTAAATTGTCCGGAAAAGAATATTATTTTCTTTTATTTTCAAATTCCTTCCTCCTTAGACCAAGTTATTAATCTCATTAGTTCATAATTTATAAGGAAATTCCAACCCTTAGAAATCGCAATTTATTAGCTGTGATGTGAAAGAGTCATAATGAATCATCTCGGCTCGTCTTGAATTAAGAAAAAACAGTGACAAAGTTCACGATACTAATCGATTAATTTAAACCCAAAAATAATTTTATTCGTTTGTTAACAACAAAAATTCTGTGATATCAATATCTCATATGTCATGACGCCTCTTTTACTTGAACCAACTAATCCACATCTCTAAATTGATCCCCGAATTAAATTTGTACGCTAAATCCATTAATGCCATAGATGAACATCAAATGACACATGAATTAAGAGGATGCAATTAAATATGAAACCTGCAATCAAAACCAATCTGATATCCATCACATATATTTCGTATAATTTTAAGTGATTTTTTGACTGGTAACAATCAAAACCGTTACCAATACATAAAATAAATGGTGAGAATCAAATGACATTTACAATAACGAACAAAATCCCGTTCAACTGAATGTACAAGGAGAACCCATTGTTATTGTGTTACCCTTTCTAGTAAATTTAGTCCTAATTAATTGCCAATTTGCAGAACAACTACACAGTATTAATTATTTTCCTCGTCCATTCTCATCCTTCCCATTTAGATCCTCAATAGACTACCAAATGTGATATGGATGAGATTTGTGGCCAAACGCGAATCGTTTCAAATGTGTTACTAGCAATTCCTTTACCCTGTTGGTATACCAGAGAGTCCGTAAAAAAACCGTTCACATAGAGAATTGAAAAATTCAACCGACACATCGTAAATTTTTCCCCAAAAGCAAAAAAAAAAAACTAAAATGAACCAAATTCACTTTTAGCAATGAGAGACAAGAGATTTGTATTCCTACATCACGCATTCATTTGGTACCGAATTACTTGTCAACTATTCATGCGAACAAAAAGAAATATGTCAGGTTTCATGTTCCAATTGACTACCCGAAATAAAACAGTACATTTTTCTGTATCAAAGCGCCCACCCTTTCATCCCACAATTTGGTTACTTAGCCAGTTTATTTTATTTCATTCCAGTTATTCTATTTTTCCTTTCATTTCGTTCATATACTGAGGGGATAAAAGCATAAAATTACACAAAAATTTGATTTAAATAAACAACGTGTGAAAGAGATAAAACGGAAAAAAAAGAAAATGAATAATGCCACCAATTAATCAGAATGTCACACACTTTATGTGTATGTTTCTTTCGTTTCTTTTTTACCTCTGAACAATTGAATTGTGTATGTGATATGCTCTGATTGTAATAACAAGATAGTCTAGTACTTCAGTAATTGCTGTGAAATTGTGTCATTTTCTGTAGTTTGTTGTCCAATTAACTCAAAACATAAAGGACTAACACTCAAGAAAATCTTGTCCTTTTAATTCAATCTTATTCAACTTTGAATTACACACAATGCAATGTGTATCTACTGTTTCTCATTTAATCTTCCTCCTTAGTAACAATGATATACACACTGTTCTTTACCAAACGTATCCGTTTACCTTTTTCTTATTTATAAATTCTATTTTCAATAATTCATATATTGTACGTATATATTGTTATTATTAAACGGTGGGATTCTTCAAAATTGAAAATTATTATTAAGGAAAATGGATTAAAATAAAACAGGCAAACCGTCCTTTTGAAAACAAAAAAGACAATTAAATACTCTATGAAATATCATATAGTAGTAGAGTTAGTGTTATACTTGAAATAAAATAGAGAATTATACTATAGGACACGGAGGGTGGTAATACCCTTTTATATATTTATTATGACACGGAAACAGGAATGAATTAAATATACTTAGTCAGTTGTAATTAAAGACTCCCTTCAATTTTAGTTTTCTTTTTCTTGTTATTATTAAACAGTTGAATGAACATTACATACATAGACACAGTGATTTTCCTTGTTGATGATTCCGTTTAGTTCAATTATTTTCCAAACGTACGACACAAAGACGATTTTAATGTTCAATGAATTATTCTCGTATTCCTTAAGAGAGTATTTCTTTCATTTCACTTCAATATATTGGCCCTCTTTAGCGCCCACAATTTTAATGGACGCATCACACCAGTTATTAAACACCAAAATAATTGTATTTCATATTATTTAATTTAAGGGGTTTTTATGTTCTTTACAATCCGATTGCCATTATAAGAACGGTAATTTCTTTTATGAATTATATATCTAAGAGATCAGTGATACATTGTATCAGCCGTTATTAATAACTAGATGAAAATAAAGGTAAATTCAATATGGAATCCAATAAATTCAATGAAAATAATAGAAAAACAGTCTCATTTTAATGGTATGGATAGAGCATACCATCAGTCTAAATAATAAAAGTTATTGATATATCGTATTTCATATCAATTTCAATCAAATATTATCATCATATTCATTCAACTATTGTTATTCTAGTTTTGTTACCCCGTTAAAACGTGATTTGTTATACTTTTATATTTACATTGTTGAATGTCATAATATTATCAAATGAAATGTTATATTCTATTCATTCAACATAAATATGAGATGGGTGGCCTGTCACCCAACATAATACATTTCATACAAGTCAACGAGACAAATATATGAAATAAAAAACTGTTTCCTTCGAAAATGGTTAGTCCAGATGTGTAGAAGAATAAGTAAAACGCATCATGTTAAGGTTAATGATGTTTCCACGAATAAACTTTTCACAATATCAATGTGAGCCCAACCCAAATATTCAAGCAAAAGACACAAGAATGTTTTACCATGTCGATCATTTTTTATAATGCAAAAATACTTTTATTTACTTTCATTTTTCATATTTTCTTTTACTTGTTGTTGTTGTCTTGAAAAGAAAATCATCATATTACATTTGCTTCTAGCCACCGAATTGTATTATTCGCTATTTCTCATCGTATTTTATCAAACTAAATAAAACACACAGAGAGAAAACATAATGGAAAATATGGAAATCGAATAAGGATAATACAATATTTTTCTTTATCGACGCCCAATATCTTTTTCTTATTCCTTACATACCAGAGCCCCATATAGACAATGAATCTAAAGAAAAATAACGTGAATGACTTTCATATTTTGCCACCGTGTTAAAATTACACTGAATTTTCCAAAAGAAAACAACGAACAAACTTTTGACTACATAATGCGTTACGTTGAAATTTTCCATTCGATCATTTTCCTAATAAAAAACCGCATTTTTCTTTTAAGCAAAAATATCGTTTAGTTACAGAAGGGCAAATAAAAACACATTGAATTTGTTTTACTACCGTTTGTATTCTACCCAGAACATTATATGAATTTCTCTTTTTTTCTTTCTGAACCAAACAAAAATATTACAATAACTTCGATTTCATCATATTAGAGAAGTCCCCTTACTTTGTTTTCCCAACAAAAATATGAAATGTTGGTAAATCGTCTTTAGCACTAAACGCATCACTGTTGCCTATACGAAACGATGAGGTGGTACCTCACATCTCATAACCATTGAATCATATTTTTTTTTATATGAAATCGAGAGAGAAAGTACTTTCACATGAAAATTCTATTTTCATTTTCCAATCGTTTGAAATGGTAAAAAATGTGTTTTTTCATTCATATCAACCGGGAGGATGGGTACAGAGGGAACAATGTTATTGATAATGTAACAAAAATGAGCATCAAAATAAAATTGTGTAAAATTACAGATAAGCAACAGAACCAATTTTTATATTGTGGGATTGTGTTTAGTGGATTTTCATTTTTTGGGAAAGCAAGAAAATAAATACGTTTCTCATCCCTTTTAGTATCATCAAATCCTCATAAAATCGTATTCGGTTCTTTATTTCTTTTGCTTTCCCTTCTCGGAATCCGTCATCAAATCTTTAAGTGAAAAATAGTATACACAATGAACTGTAGAAAATCTGGTGTTGTGATTGAATGAAGCCACTTTTCTGTCATTTGACTTTAGTCAAGTGTGTTCAATAGCTAATCGATTGTGTGAGTTGTGATACGTATCCCATTTACAACTCTCTACCAAAAGGGGTGAAACAAAACTAACAACAATTCCTGAAGGAACACTCTACATTGATCCAGAATATTTCCGTTTCACATTTCCTGACCACTACTCTCGATCATCTTATCTCCATTCACCTGTTTCTTCAACATTTAAATTTCTTTCGTATCTCCATACTAGCAACAGTCTCATATCAACGAAACATTTATTAAACCACGAACTCTTCCTTCTCTCTCTTCTCCCATTTTTTTTTCTGCTTTACGAAACAGCCTGTCGACTTTTCCTGTCTGCACTCACCCAAAATACAAATTCGATAAAATGACAAATTATTCTTATTTTTTTGCTACCAACTACCATAACCCAATGAAAAGAAATGCAAAGAATATAAAATTAAGAAAAATATAACGCCGATATGCTCATCATAGCATTGAATACAGGAGATATTATCGATAACTTACAGTAGAGACCAAACAAAAAAATATTGGAAGAAATAACAAACTCACTAAGAAAACAAGAGAAATACGAGAGACGAATCCAAAGTAAATAAAAAATAATGGTATTTTAAGTTATGAAAATATATTGTGAAACATCCCGCATAATTGGATAGGCAAATGAATGGTTAAGGGATGAAAACATGTTTGCATATTTCACGGTTATTTTCCGACTCTTCTATTGTATTGTCATATTATTATTGTACTTCAATTTTTTTTCTCTTCCATTCGGTTGGTAACTAAACACCCAACCCCATAGCAAAAGTCACGGTTTTCATTCTTCACTTTTTTTTTTCTTTATTTTGTCTTCTCGCAGTGTCTTTCACTTCAACGCTTTCACCATCCGATATCTCATCCACAATTCTTTTTCTTTTGGTATCGGTAACCGCGGATTTCCTATCATTTGTTTTTTTTTTTTTGTCAACCATAACCAAATAAAAAAAAATTCAATGGAATTGATGAAACCAGCATAAATAATAATTTTAAGCGTTTTTCTGTTACATTTTTTTTTTACTTTTTGAATTGTCACCCATCAACGTACACCAGATTACCATATTTTTTTCATCTATAAAAAATAAAAATTTCAATATAAACGTGATTTGAAAATTGAGTATGGAAAATAAGAGCAATGATTTTTTAATGTGACTCTTTAGAGAAGCAATAATTTATGCAATATTGAACTCAATAATTTTTATGGTAATTATATGCCAATTCGTTTAACGGAAATAATTAATTCAATTGTACAACGCATTTTCAGTCAAATATTCATAAGACTTAACTCAGTTACAGTAGAATTGAAAATAAAAAAAAGGAAAAAAAACAATAATACAAGAAGTCTTGAAAAACGCCTTTCCATATTACCCGAAGGAAGTAAATCCCATGATATTTTAACGATTTGAGGATCTAAAAAGATGAAAAATTATATTTAACAAATGTTTTGATTATAACATTTTCTTCCGAAAATAAAGAAAACCGAAAACATTCTATTGGGAAAAATATTTCCTATTAAATGTATTCCTTTTAGTAAAACTGTGGTATGTGATGGTAGTAATTCATATGAGGCAATAAACGATGTATTCAATTCCTGTCCAAATGGGAATGAATAAAATGAAATGTAATTTAACCAATATAGAGATGTACTAAATAAGAAACATCCTTGTTTCCCACCCACCGGGACAACAAAAGAATGAACAGTTAAACGACTTATACATTTTCCTTTTTAATAAAATGCATAAAAAATCATAATACTCTTTTCCATTATATTATTCTTTTGATGAAAAGTTGAGAATTTCATATCGAATAAAACACAGAAAGAAAAGGGGAATAAAACATAGAAATTTGATTGTTCATATTTTCTATTCAAGAAGATCTGAACCATTTGAATAAATAAAAAAAAAATTATATGTAATGGGACATACACATTAGCCGCTCAGTAATTCATGTACAACACACAATGATTGACTTTTTATTAAATTGGCATTTTTTTTATGAAAATTATATTTTTACTTATTGTACCCACTAAAAAACAGAAGGGAAACACAATATTAATAAAGTGGTGCTGGGTGATATACCAATTGAGAACACACGTTTTCCCTATAATGATGATACCTTTCATCTCTCTTGTCGTTTACTTATTTTTGCCAAATCATATAATGCTATAAAACACCCCGCAATGGAGTACTCAACAACACAAAAATAGAAATGATTATGTAATTTTGCATATCTAATGTGTTATCCCGACATTAAAAAACGAAATATTATAAAATTAATGTATTTATGAAATTGTGTGACAATTTTCTTTTCTTTTATTTTTATTTTCAGTCAAGTAACTTGGTGAAATCATCAAACTGAATTAAGGAGAGACCCTTAAAATATTGACGGGAAAAGTAACAATATTGACAATGTAATGAATAATACACCGAAAAAGATACAGTGTCACCATCTGTAAATTGACTCAGTTAAATTACTTTTGTTACTTTATATCATCATTACCTGATGTAGAATATTTCTCTGTTCGTCCATTTCCCCATAACCAAAAAACATTTTCCATTTTAACGTTTCGGCTTGATATTTATTACACCTTTGTCTTTTTATGACGATTAACAGAAATACCATCATTGAATATTCTCAACTGTCATTCGAAATGGTATAATACAACTTCTCTCACCAATTTCATGTAAAAAAACTCTTTCTCTTTAACTGAATGTTATAATCATCATAAAAACAGTAATTGTTCCATTCATTTGGGTGGTGTCAACATTAATATTGTAAAATGATTGCTTTTTTTTAACCAAACACTTCCTTCATTTCAGAAGACAAAACCAAACTGTTACAAGTGTAATTTGTTGATTTTCATACGCAAACAATACACATTGCCATAGACACCTTTATGAAATAAGTTTTTTTCTTTATTTTAGTGTCATTAAGTTGTTTGAATTCACGTCCTTTTCATTTGTCACACACTTTCCAACATCGAAATAAAGGAATTCAGGTGACCATTAACACTTTGAAGGCGTCTATCAAAAACACAGAGAATAAAATTAATATTGACATTAACAAACTGCTACAATTATCCAACAATTCACGATCATTACAGTTTTTTTTTTTCATTCTTTCCATTTCACATACAAGTTCACCGCAAAAAAACCAAGTGATTCGCATATGAATTCCAAGTGGACAAATATTAATGAATTTTAAATCCTTTTATTTCCGTTACATTCATTGCTACCATTAAAATGGTCACTTCATCCATGTGCAAATGCAAACCAATCAAAGAATAAAATGCAATTCACTCATATTCGTCTATTCATTGTGGTTATGTAAATAATGTTTCCATCCAGCATAAAATACTTTTGGTTAACCATATGCAGATTTATTAAATACCATTTACACTGTATATTGCATTTCGCTTGTGCAAATATAATATCAAATGCAATTTTTCATCAATTCAACTCACCATATAATTTCAACAATGTTTATTCAACGCCAACAGTATTCAATTTCTTTTTTTTTTATTTGAACGATGGAAAAACGAATAAAATTTTCCATTTTCAATGTGTGAAGTTTTTCATGAAATGTAGAGAATTTTAAATGAAAACTTGTGATTATTTTTTTTTAGAATAGGATACCCAAATGAATTTAATATTTTTATATTGAGCTATTTATCCTTGTAAATAAAAGCCAACAACATAAACGAAGAAACGAAAAAAAAAAGAAAAAATTCCTAAACGTTAACAGACGAGGATGATTCAATTGCTGGTAGAAGCCTATTCATGGTGATATGAAACATAATTACTATGCACTCAAAATTTATGAATATGAACTGCATATGATGGTATTTCAATTCTGTTTTTATAATAATTTTGAATTTCACCTTCCAGTTAAATGGTAACATGCTGTTCATACCAACACCCACCAACCCCCATCCAAATATCTGACTCACATTAAATTCATATGAAATGTACATTTCAATGATTTATGCATTTGACTCATGTGAATTCTCTGTGCATTATACTTGTTAAACAATTCAGAATCAAAACCTTTCACGCGCTCCTTATTATTTCCATTGCCAAAAGGAAATAGAAAATTTTCTTTTGAAACTGTATGACTTTAACATCAACTCCCAACACATTCCCCATTCTTCTAAATTCGATTTACTATTTTTTCACTTAAATGTAAGCAGAATATTGGAATAAAACTCCTTACATGATATGCAATTTTACTCTCACATAATAAATGTTATTTCAAAAGAACTATACAATGTTAATAACTTCTACTTCCGATTTTCTTTAGCAAACATTTAATTCTCTTTTATTGGCATTGTATGCACTCTATGCTCATTTCATTTACTTCATTTCTCTATATGAAAATATGATTACATATGCAAAATACAACAAAATACAAACTATGAAATTGAAACAACGTCTCACAGCTAAACACACTGAATCAAACAAAAAAAAAATTTAAATAAAATAAAATGAAAAGCTATGGTGCATATATAGTACATATCAAACAATGTTACTTCATCATAACCCAATATATGAATGAATTTTGTAAATACATGACATCAAAAAACTAATTTAAACATTTTTAACTTGAAAAACATTTCTCATAATTCCTTTAGGTATCTCCACCCCAACTCTCAATTTACTCCGCCACACGTCTCATTATTCCTTAATTTTCCATGTAAAATAATGAAAATTTGCGCGTATAATTTTCAATAGCAGTCACCCATGCCATAACCATAGAATGCATATACCTTCCAGGTAATATTAATTATAGTGGGACGAAAAAAAAAAAATGAAAATTTTTGCATTCCCATTACAAGAGTAACGAAAAATAAAAATAAAAATTACATATTTCATGTTAAACTTACATATTTCGATTTAACTGAAAACAACGAAAAATCACATATCAAATTCACATACAGGAAACTTTAAAATGAATATTATAACTCCTTGATATGTTTCTTACATTAAATATTAATCAAAGTTTGTTATTATTTTCATCTATTCTTATTTCAGTATAGTCAATATGGTGTTAATTTGAAATGCAACGCGATGTTATTGCAGTTTCATAGATTGGCAAAAATTCTTTTCCTAATAATTTCATTTTTCTTACGTGAATATTTGGTAAAAGTTATGTAACATCATATGTGTAATATAAAATAAATCGAATAAAACCGAATCACGTTCTTCATATCACAGCATTTTATTGATGATGTTTCAATATGACGAGAAAACATTCAGTAAGATAAGAGAAAAACTTTTATCTCATTCCATAGGCAGTTACAGTCTGATATCGTTCACGATTGATGTTATGCAATCGAGGGACATGACGAATTGATTTCCATTGTTTTGATCGTGATGATTTGATGGAAAATCGCGATATCATTTATATTGGTAACCCGGTGTTGTATGTGAAGGTTTTTCTCTTCAATTCTCTTTTTTTTTTTATTATTTTTCCTTGCCATAATCGAAATAACTTAAAGACTCTGAAGTGAATATTACTATTTTTTTCCATTGGCCATTCTCTCTCAAACAGAGTTATATGTGTTAACACTCTTACCATATCATATTTAGAAATATATTGTTTGTGACATCTTGTCAATTTCCAAACAACAGTGATAAATGATTATCAAATGTTTTCCTATCATCGGGTACATGAACCCATCCCATCCTTAACTCGAATACAATACCAGAGACGATAAAATCATTAAAAAAAAAATCAACGGTGTAATGTTATTTTCTATCACGTCACCATTTCAAATGAAAATCGTATAAGAATTATTTAACTGAAAATTATTGAAAAGGACACAAAACAACATCAACATTTTGTTGAAATTATTCTGGTTGAAAGAATTTTATAAACCAAAATCTCTTTCCAATAAACTACACATAACATACCGAAGGATTTTAATTATTATCGTACCAACCATATACACATCAACACTTAATCATGTGAGTGATAATAATTAAATGCGTATAATACACACATATTAACTAGAGTGATACACAATTTGTTTATTTTATTTTTTTATGTTTGTTATTCTGTCCTGTATATTATTTGAAAAAATTTTTGTTCTCAACCATTGAATTTTAATAATAAAACTTAATGAATTGTTACGTGCTCAATGAACTTTAAAGCTGTTGAACCATAATTATGTTGTTCTCCATTTATTTTTGCACCTTTTTAATAAAATACACTGGGAAATTATTATTAACGCTTTAAATCATTTCAACATAAAATAAACGTTTCAGTTGTTGTTTTTTTTTTCTTTGCTATTTTCTCGAAATTAAATGCGTATTATATGAAACGATAAAAAAATAGCATAATTTGTGGCTCCACATATCATCAATTTTATGAAAATTTTATGTATTTTTATCTAATGTGAAAATAATTTTTCATTCACACATCATCTCATTATAATCTAACCAAATGATAAATATACTAGACTAGAAAGTAACCCTTTAACTCAGGGTTGTAGCATAACACTCACTTTATATAAACAAATGGAAAATTTTGTTCCAAATCTGTTGCTGTGTGTGAAAATTTTTATTCGTTCAGTTTTATCATCGAGTTCATTCTGATAAACAAATTTCTGTTTGTTACTTTTAGATGAAAATTTTCACATGAAGGTTTAACGATCAAAAAGGGTTCTAATTCGACAAATAATCAATGAATGATGTCCGTTTATATCGTTAATGAGAACCGGATAATATTCAAAATTCTATCAATAATCTGAGAGCAATTCATTCCCACTCCAAGACATTTCAACGAGTTAAAAGAAATTTTATAAAAACAAATAATTACATTCATATCAATGTAAATTGTAACCAAATGCGCCGTTGTTTCTTCATTTTTAAAAAGAAATGTAACGAAATAATCTAAGCAGAAGATATTTGTTATTCAATATTAATTAAAACGTAAAAAAACGTAATGCAAACGAATGAAATTATTGTTTCTGATACTTTCTTTTCATTTTTCTCTTTTATTATTCATACAAAATTTAATAGAGGCAAACACCTACCATCCTACAATTAAATAGCTAAACGACTGATACCATTGTTTCTCTTATTTCCCATCCAACAAAAACAAAATGTAATACACAACGCCAAAAAAGTTTAATATTCAACATTAAGGCATTATTATTATGCTTCACTGGTAAAGAATTAAAATCAAAATTTTCCATATAAAAATTATGACAAAAAAAAGGGGTTAAGGAAACATTGAGCACACAATTCCGCGTTAAATAACAAAAAAAATAATAATAAAGTAATTGAAAACCGAAAAAGAACATAAATATAAGAAATGTATTAAAACAAAAAACGAGTATTAAATGAATTAAAGGGTGAGAGCCCTTTGATTCAAAAACATTTTCACTGTATCTCCATAATTTTCAATTGTTAATACCAGTTACCAGCATCCATAATAAGGAAGTTGATACCTAACAACAAAACAAGAAAACAACCAGAAAAACCCCAACAGTCACAATATAGAATACCATTTTTAAGGAAACAACAATTCTTCACCCACTCCCATGTCAAAATACAACAAAAAGTCTTAAGATACATTTCCAAAACTGTTTTTCTTTTAACCATTAAGACATCGTCTCCCAAATTTTTCCTTTGTATGCCCAATGTTACAATATAAAAATATAATTAAATCATAATTTTCAAAGAATTAATATTATTTATTCGGTTGAATGTTGCCAGATGGGTATGTAAAAGTGGTAACGAATCGTTTCACTTATTTTAAAATTGAATTCAATTTCAAGGAAAACAGCGAAAACAAAAAGAAAATTCTTTTAAAGAGATGATTCAGCCAAAATGTTCTTAAATTCCTATAACAATTCCATAAGAGAAATTCAATGAAATTAGATTGATTGACTAATTTTTATTATCTCCAATATCGTTACGAGAATTACGAAAAACGATGGCCTTAATCATTTTTCATTTTCATCGGAAAATGAATTCGTTACAAACTCAATGAAATATACGCCAAACCCAGTAACTGGTCAATAGAAATAAACACATTGACCAAGACTAAAATATTTCCATCTTATTAAACACAACATTTTGGCTGCCAGTTAGGGATGACCATGTCCAATAAAGTGATTGATCACCAATGAAATCTATCATTCAATCGTTTTTATGAGCCAATTGATCTATTTGCGTTTGATTGATCCATTCTGACCCAATTTTTTCTCCTTTATTCTTTCTTTTATTTGACTTCAACTGAACTGAGAAATGTCTTAATATTATTTATTGATATGATTTGACCAGCTTCCGTATTCAAACGATTAGGGCGCGTCCATTTCACTGTAATTGATGAATCAATTTAACTAAGTCGTTGAAACGAACAAAAAGCTAAAATCTACTGAATAGTTTACTTAGAATCATTTTAAAAATTAATGCAATCATCTCAATTGGATAACTTTTTATCCACAATTACAATGAATCTGTACTCCTTTGGGATGACAATAAAAAATAAACGCACCAGTTCATCTCACACCGAGTCACCACCAATGTGTTTTGCATAAAATCAGCGATATGGTAACAAATTCAAAATCACATAATAATGGTAAACAACATGAACCAGAAAAAATCCGATTTAGTTGGTTCATAATAATATGGAAATTGTATATGAATGGTAAAAGAAAATTCCCTTATATTACAATATTCTTCTCTGTTTTTTATTAAAAACCTCTTCGAAATAAGGTGGAAATGTTGACTCCAAAAGTTATTGTAAAATATTTCTTTTTTTTGATTACATTTAATATTCTTTTCTTTGCCAAAATACAAAGAGAAAAAAAAGAAACCAGAAATTCATACTGAATTAAAAGCGATAAAGTCACTTGACGTAGATGATCCGTTTTCAGTATGGTTGATACTCAATGAAAATTATAATGCGGTTTACTAAGCATATCCATACTGACACTAATCAGGGTACATGAAAATGTATGATGATGATGATATTACACGCATGAACCATCCGCGCCTTCTCCCACTAGAATTTACCATTTACGCGAAGTCTCAAATATTTATTGAAGGGTATCACACACACACAAAAGTCAATTTGACTTTCTTTTGCATAAAAGAAATATTTTTTTTTTCTCTTTTGAATGAATATTAACAGGGGGTGACTTCTTCTATCACTTGAATCATAATATTATCAACAACACCAAAACATTTATTATGTAGACCTCAGTATTTTTATTTAACAACTAAATCGATTGGATTTTAAGAATATTATACGTTTAATTCATATGACAGTTTAAATACACCGTTGAAATTTTCCTCCATATTCTTTTATTACGCGGAACAAAAAAAAAACAAATCACGATAAATTTGCATACAAGACATTATTGGTATTTTATGGTAAAACAACCAAACAGAAAAAAAATCGCGGAAAAACGAATCTTTATTTCATCTTTCATTTATTTATAGAATGTTAAGTCAATGCTATCCCCTCAAGTAAAGTGTTTGATTTTATGAACAATAAATGTAATGTAAGAATATTCTGAACATATTTTTTTATTTTAAAAAATACTAAACTGATAATAATCTATGATTACGATTTGTATTATTAATCCCAATGAACAGATTTAAATGATGCTGCCGTTTCATATCATACCATGATGCATTAAAATCTGTATGTATACGGGGGGGAGTCATGGTGATTATCTTAGTAAAATTTATCTTTGACGTTCTAAATTACCAATAATTTTATGTTGTTTATGTAATATTTGGTTCAGAGTTTCTTGAAGGTGGAAACACTTAAAAAATACTACAAAATTTCAATATTTTGTTGGTAAAACGAAAATATTTGCAATTTACTATAGAAATATTCAAAACGGATCCAACTATTTTAATACTAAAAACCATATAAATATACAAAGTCAAATGTGAATTGAATTTAAAACGAAACAATATAATGAACCTTTTTTCCTTTATCTTAACGGAACTTGATGTTTGGTTGGTAAATAAAAACTTTAAGATTTTCATAATATTCATTTGAATGAATTGCCTATTAACCTCCCTGGCCACCTTCAACCAACAACAACAACAAACACTTCTCTATCTCTATACGTCCCCCATTTATAATGGAAAACAAAAACTATCTCTTTATGGTCCAAGGGACTGGAAAAACATTTAATAAGAATTACTGTACATTGTGATTATTTTAAAATTTTTTAAACATAAACATCAGATTAATGTTGGCACATTGAGCATATGTTTTTCTCCACTATAAATGTAGTGTTTATGACTTAAAAGATATTGTTTAACGTAATTAACATAAATAGAGATTGAAAAACACCTCCTTTACAAATCCAATGAAATGTAAAGATTCTATTCAAATAACTTAAGCCAAACATCTTGTGCTCATTCTACCAGCCCTAATGTCCTTCCATATTCCATTAAAATCCCCCAATAGAAAATTTTTGCAATAGCAACATACCCATTTTATAGTGAACAAACTCATAAAGTAATTTTCATGTTTATCTGTAATTGAATAGAAGAAAATCTTCTTATAAATTTTAATAGAAAACGATGGAAAAATTTTATTCTTGGCACAATACAACGGGACCAATGAAAAGTGTCGCATAAATTTTGTGTTTGTTTTAATCAAACAGCATAACCCATAGTGCTCTATTTTGTCTTATTCATTATGCCAACTCACGTTCTACAATTAGAAAATGGTCTTAAGATTTTTGCAAAGCAATCGTCTTACACCGAATATCATTAAAACTCTCATATTCTTAAGGTTATACCGTATCCCATCCATCGTCTACCGTTTTACACAATTAATTGTTAACCAAAACAGTCAAAATAAAAAACACACAAATTTATGATGAATAAAATTTATGAATAATTTAATGTTATCGCATAAATATTTTGTCATTAAAAGGTATATTGCTACTCTTTTTTTGTCTTCCTTAACGATTATACCACAATTAATTGAAGGTAATTATGTGATCAATTACAATTATGCGAAATATTTGTTATGTATAATCATAATTCTATGACACGGAATTTTATGCATAAGCACATCATTGGATTTCATCGATTTCAAAATTTATGAGAGTTTATTTTCAGTCTAAACCAATGAAAAAACAAAAACAAAATTAGTAAAGAATTACCATTTTGATTGATTTATATTTGACAAAGTTAATCAGAAGGCCACAACATTCCATCTTAAATAAATGAAAATACCAAAAATAATAAAATAAGAAAACGAAAATAATATTCATATCCATTTGATCGAACAGACAATACGAAGAGGAGAGGGCGAACAACAAGACCCATCACCAACCATTGAATAAGAGTGAACAGAATGATTGAAACATTGCCAATATGTTTTAATATAAAGAGATTGTTGTATGATGCCATCATTTGGATTCGCCTTTGGGCCATCGATATTTCCTTTCATCAATGGAATTATTGGTCCCTTATATTTTTTACCGTTCGCAATTTATTTGAAAAATTTAATTTTTCTTTCTTTTTACTCTCCCAGTCTGGATCATCATTCAGAATTGTAATGAAATCAAACTGTCCACGGACAACCATACAATCAAATTATCAAGAGACGTAAAACATATTGTGATAGCATAAAATTTAATATTAAATGATGCTTTTGGTATTTTAAAGAAGAAAAATATGTGAAATAATCATAAATATTTATTACAAATTTAATAGAGGAATACATATCCATCAAATGGAATGATAAAGAAAACAAAAAAGAAAAATAACTAAAACGATTTAAAATCATTTACAAGAAAAGAAAATCGCAAATATCAAAAACGATTATTATAAACGGACGAACCAAAACAATTTTTATCAGAGACCAAGACGATATCATTTTTAAGAGGCTGTAACATTGTCCAGATAAATCTTTATGTACACATTGAGATATTCACTGAATAGCCAATTCTTGTGTGTCCTTACCGTACATACGTGCAACTAAAAACTCAATTGATTGGTGTTATGATCACCAAACAACTTAGTATTACCATTACATATGTAAATTCACGCGTAACAATTCACCTTCTTTGGTTGAAAACTGCCGCAAGAAATGAATAATAAGATATACGTACACTAAACAAAAAACCAGTGGAATTATGATGGAAATATGTAAATTATCGTCAAACGAAACAGCATAACATAATCGTTTTTAATGTTGGATTTCATTTTATTGACCACTTTATACGACTGCTGGTCAAAGAACTAAATTAAAATAAAAACCAATTTACCATCCGCCATTTACAGTCAACTGCAATGTTGTAATTCTTTCTTACTTTTATTTTTTATTTCATTTATCACGAATCAAATTCCGTTCCAACTTTAAAATAAAAATCGTTTGCAGCCATTTAATTTTATTCATAAAACATATGAAAGAAATATGTACAAAATACTTAAAAGCATAAAAATAAATAAAATTACAGATATCAACGACCACAGAACATTGAAAACAAAAAAGATGAAATATGTTTTCTACCCTTTGGGGCGTTATTTTTTCCATTCCGAATCAATTCAGTTGTCAACAATTTGCATACAAGAATAGTCTTTATTGCTATTTTTTACCTTTCAATTTAATCAAATAATTATGGTTGGCAATACCATTTTTATTATTCTTTAGCTGAACACCGAGAGTACTTAGCTTTCATATAATTATAACAAATAGAATCGACCATTTGTATTCCATATAAATTACAATATTAAATATCACAACGAAAATTAATTATTCAGCCATAATAATAAAAAAAAAACACAGTGCCACTATACATTCATATGAAATATTCAAAAATAACAAATTTAGTTAAATGTATCCATTTGAAAATTGCTTCAAGGCGGAGTTCGTTGTTTATACCATTGGAAATTGCTCATTAACTTTTACCTGAATAACAACTAAATGGCCATTCAGTTATATGGAAATCAAATTCATGTAATTATTAGATACCTGAACGTTATTGAAACTGAACCAATTAATCATTAGCACGCATAAGTAAACGAACGTTTCAAGACCAACAAAATCGGTTAACCAACTGGACATGAGCCAAACAACAACACAGTGTATGTGTATTGAACCCCAAACACAGAGTGCTTAAAGGCATTAAACCACATAAATATCCTTTTTAGAGTTTAACTCCCTCCTAATCACCCAAACACCCCCATATAACTGTCACTAAATGGAAATCAAAATCTACACACACAGAATTCACATGAGAAAATATAAAAATCTCAGAAAAGTTATTCAAGAAGACGAAAACAGTAAACGAATCATCATCACAAACAAATTTTTTCATATAAATGACAAGAATCCGCCTCAAAGGGAAAAATAAATAACATTATGGTTGAATTAAATTATATTTTGTTTTTCACATGTTTAAACGCATAAATGTCATATAAGATAAGTTTTCATTCAACATTGATTGTCTACCCAAAGCACAGTATGTAATGTGACGATAAATAGCATTCAATATCAAGTCAAATGTTCAATGATGTATAACATGATATTTTATATGAATAATATCGATATTATTGACATTTTTCCCTCGAGGGGTAGATATTCTAAAAAAAAAAAAACAAAAACGACTTCTGATTCATATAAAACTCATCGAGGGTTGAGTTCTTCAGAAGCAATCAAAATTCATATACAAATCAGTTCAGGTAGTCCATATTCCTTTAACTTAAATTATCAGAAATTATTTATAAAAGAAATTAAATTATTAATTTGACTATCAACTTCATTGGAAAAACTATGAAATTCGCATACACTAAAAATCGTCATAAACAGAATATGTTTTCACTATCCGCAATCGATGAGAAATGATCCAAATGTTCATTTAATGATTTCGCTACGACAAAATAACAAAGTTTAATTACTTTCAATTAGATCTCCCCCCTTTCATATTAGGCACAAATGGAAAACTCATTTAATGTTTTTCCAAACAATTCCGTATTTGCACATTCACATAAATCAAATTTAATCAAACAGCCGGAGTCGTATAAATTTTCAAAATCCATCAAATTGAAGAATACTGGAAAAACTGTTAAAATTTCGTATAGATTAGGCCCGCCAGCTATCAAAACGTCACACACCAACACAATATTAATGATAGCAAATTTCAAGATTCAATTGCTAGAAATTATTTATGTCTTCTTGATAGAAAGAGACGGAAAGAACAAATATACCAAAAAAAGAACAAAAAAAATAGGAAAACTCAACAAACATCCACAAAATGATAAACTCTCATCTGTATTTAGACTGATGTTGTATGTAAATGTCATGCTCAATCTCTTAGTAATTTATTTAAATTATCAAATCCGCTTCACTGAATACTGTCGCATTTCTGATTGAAAACACTTGTCAAATTTGTATATTTCATTCGTATAACACCATCAAACAGTTCTTTTGCGCCTAATAAACTGTTAAAATTTTCTATTTTTTTTTTTAATTGAAATTTAACCGTGAACGGGACTCCGCTAAATTCATCAATAACAATGAAACGGTTACAGCATCCCCAAAAACAAATAAATCTCAACGGATTGACGTAATTAAAATGTATTCTTATAATATCTAATCGAACGATTATCTTTAGATTCGCTAATATTGAAAATAAAATTCTCCTTCTTCTTAATTTTTAATTGATAAAATTAATATAATAAATCGGTTCTTGGTAACTGATGACAGCCCAAATAGAAACAATTTTCGGTAAAAACAGTAAACTTTTTCCCACCAAATAAGAAAGTTTATAATTTGTCTTTCTCTATGCCTAAACAACAGCATTAAACATATAAATTTTATCAAAGCCAAATGGTATCTCTGTGTCAGTTATCATTAATTTCCATCATCGCCCTCTTCTATTCAGATTTTCATTTAAAAATAACCTCTCCATCGGTATATTATCATTTCACTTTCTTTATACGCCTTAGATCATTTTAAAACATTTCAACGATTAGTTAATATACCAAACAATATGTTCACCTATTTATTGACTACTATCTCTTGTCTCAGTCAAAATTATAATGAGAATAATAAAACATTCCAATTCATACAATTACACTCTTCTTTCGTTATGGTTTATTTGTTATATCGGTCACGTTTTTATCATTTTTTCCCAACAAAAACAACATGGAAAAATCGCGTTTTCTTCCACACCCCCTTCCAAGAAACACATTGTGGCAAAAGAAAAAATACAAAATAATAATATTATCCCCCACAAAAAGATCAAAAAATTATGTTATGCATATTGCTATACACATTAATAGGTGGTGAGGTGTGTCTTTAAGCCACCAAAACGAATAAATTTTTATCTTGTGACACTAAAAAACCTGTGACGCCGGGGAGTAATTCTAAATGAAGAAATTTTCGTTTTTTTATTCTCCCACTCGTCCACTTTAGTCAACCATTTAATAAGAAGAAAAGTAAGAAAAAAACGTTGAAAACTGAATTCATTTTCACTGCCAAAGAGATGTACAACATTTCAATCGAAAAACTTTTTTCATTTACATTTTTATTCGTTTTAATGTTCTCTAGCTGGCCTAAACGTTTATTATGCAATATAACCATAGGTCTCCATGCAAGTCCAACAAAAAAGAATAAGAAAAACATTACAACAAAATTCATAAAAAAAGAAGAAGATATTCAACCTAATAAGATCTCTAAAGTAGTACAATTATTTTCATATTAATTTCCATTCTAATACTGTACATTTCCAAACGATGACTTTATTTCATCTCCATATTTGTTACAAATTTTCTTTTTTTTACTGTTCAGCTCGTTACTTATTCAACTCTCCATAAACATTAAATTGCATTTAAAGTATAATTTTCGATTTCCGTTGGGGTGAATTAAGTTGACTATACAAGTCAAAAATTGAGAAAAGAAAAGAAATGAAAGGAAATAAATGATAGGACACCACACTGGTTCCTATTTAAAAAAATAATTCTCTGTTATCATACTGACTTTTTAACCATTACAAAGATCATAATAAAAATAAGGGATGAATATCAGTATAACCAATACTGTATTTCCTATTCAGTTTTTTATGAACAACACTCTCTCTCTCTCTGTTTGAATTTCTATAGAATTATTAGCCAAATAATGTAACATCCAACAAATAATTTCCATCCAATGGAATGAGATAAATTTACATTTTAAAAAGCCCAATATTACATTGCTATCATCTCTTTACTATCCAAAATTAACAATATCGACAAAAAAAAAATAGAATTCCATATCGAACAGCCAACCCAAACAGGAATGCTCACAATTTATTATCATAAAAACCATCATAGACAAATATTTTCGATTAATAATTGTTTGATTTAATGTTCAATTTTGCTTTTTTTTTTTTTTAATTCTCCGTTGTACTAAACCCCCATAACAATTTATTTCCAAATAAAAAGTAGAAATAATTTCAATACTTCACCATAAATAATGGCCAAATAAAAAGGCATAAAAAAAACCCAACGATTGAAAATTCATATGATTAAAAATCAATTGTAAACAAAATTCTCTTTTGCCATTTTCATGCCATAAAATAATTCTTATTATCCCATTCATTGTATGATATTGTTACCATACCAAATCCAAACTAGCATTACCCACAACAATAGTATTGAATTACTTCCCTTCACAAAACAGTTACATTCTTTAAATTCCATTCTTTTATGTTCTCATCTGTACCAAAAACAATATTTCATCAAATAGAAAAACGAAATAAGTAAAACATTAAATTCAATTTTAATTTCACATATGACATAATTGAAATCATAAACTTTTACATTTCATCTTTTTATAAAAAACAAATATTTTGGTATGAGTCTTCTAACAATCCAAACACACATACATATAAAACGATATGTTCATATCAAAATAATTCAATTTTAACTTAAAATCAAAGGAGTTATAAGAATTCCAACATAACTCACATAACATTTATGTATTAATTCATTTCAAATGCAATTAACATCAACTGATGATTGCAATCAAAGGACTTATTTCCGTTAAAAGCTTTTTACCCGTTTCAATACCGAGAATCAAAAACGAAAAATTATTGATTTGATTGTCGCATATAAATCATAATTAATTGAAATATACATTAAAATTTCACATGAATACATAAAATTACATAGAAATATCAACTAAATGACATACCAATAGAATTTGATGTGTAATGAAACAATAAAATTATTATGGTTAATTACATTTACCCAATACCATATCACTACCGTTTAATTTTCATACTAAAAAAAAAACCATTAAAGGAAACGCACCATTAATTAATTTGTCATATAAATGCACTGCATCCCAGATTACTATTCCATTGAAATTTCACTCGAATAAAAAACACGTTTCATACTAAAAATCATTCATCGCCCACCCTCCAAATACACTCATTGTACTGAATGCAATTATTATGCATCATATTGCCATATGCGGTTTTATGTCATGGGAAATTTTATCAAATATGTTTATTGTTATTATATTATTATGTTTGAATTTTGTTCATAACTAAATTGTAACATACTCTAATAGTACCCATTTTGTTCTACACATCATCAATGTTTGGATAAACATCCAGAATCATAACGTACAACAAAAAAAAAAATAAATAACCAAAATCCCAAAGAATTGACTTCCAAGTGAGGTCAAAAACGCATCCACACTAAATTTAATATCCATTTATTGTATGCACAAAATGTCCATAGTACCCAAAAACCACAGATGAATGATTGTGTTCAGCAGTTAACTACTCTTACTGTATAGTATCATCAACCCCCCCATAGAAATCATCATCACCAATATAAATGCATACCTACAGTGTCCACATAAATGCAATAGGGTGTTCAAATGCAATTTTCATTATACAATTCATGCACTCTCACAAAAACAACATTAAAACAATAAATGTATTTATCCGCGTTAAAATCATAACAATATGAATTGCAACATAACACCCACCCGTACCAAACACACTCAATAGAATTGAATAAAACACAATGTTAGACTCTCACCCAATAATAAAAAACGCTAAATAACAACCAATTTCATCAGAGCAATAAACGATCTATCTCTCTCTTACTCATTCCCAGGTATTTTAAATTAAATGATAATGACATTATGCACCAATTGCAAATTAATGATAAACATTGTTATAAATTGTATGTTGCATTTTAAAATTTTTGGTCCGGTTGACCAACATTAAATTACCTTCAATATATCTTCACGTACATTTAAACGCATTGTACGCTATTCCTCCCAATATGTACACAACGAATACGTACAGTGCAAAGAGAACCTGTGACCATTACAGTTCATAAATGGAATATTCAAATATTTGTTTCATACAACTCTCTAGCTGTTAGTGCGTTTACCACCCCATTACACAAAGACTCTATATTGCATCACTTGATCATACCCAAAAAATAAATGGCAAAAGATATGAAAATTTAAAACAAAAAAACAAGTTGTGTAATATAAAAGATATCACCATAAAATGCATTCATACCCAAATATTGGATGGTTTTTTTTTTCTTACAGAATGCAAGCAAAAATGACACAAAATGCATTCAATTTAATATTTGTGCCCCCAAAATGTGAATACACAATCCAACATACATAAAATAATAAACATAACATATACAGCTCACCCCATAAAACATACAATGAAAATTATAATGTGGACAGGTAAAATTGTTATCGTTTCCAATGCAATTATTATGATTCATTGTTGCACATATGCTTTTATACCAACAATGAGATGCAACTATTCTACATAGTCCCCATATTATTCAGATGAATTCATTCCTCTCTGACACCATACAGAGTTATCCTCTATCATGTCTTTATCAAATACCAATTGAATACAAGAGAAAGAGAGTGTCATTGGGATTTCGTTTTGGGTTTGTTCAATAAAATTTTTGTCTCATCTACCCTCACATACACTGGCAATGGTATAATTCAAAAAACTATACAACCGAATGGAATATAATTTTATGTTGGTAAATATGTTTTAATTGATATTGCAACATGAGCACACGTTTAAAATTGCAATTTTACATAATAAGACACATCATATTCGATGATACCTATTTTATGATTATAGGCGTTTACTTTAACGGATTCCCGCCTCACAACGCAGGTACCAATTGTATATCATTTCGTTACATTTTATTGGTAATCAACATTTGAAATGATTTTATTTCAAAACCATGAGAACATCTCTCTAACAATATTATACAGTGACACCTCACAATACCTCTCATCATTTTATATCCCATACAGGGATTTGATTCAATCACAATTTTATCCATTTTTCTCATTATAAAATGGATTTCTATTCGTTCATGTCATATCAATTGAGATTTGAATTGGCTCCTGCGTGGACGTTTCATATTGTAATTGACGATTAAATTCCATACTGAATTGATCCATTGAACATACAATGACGAATTTTTTTTTTTATTTTTAAATAAACCGCACATGACACAAATCACAACTCTTCGACTAAAACCAGGATCAGTTATGGAAGCATACGCGTATTCAATTTTAAACGGATTGTAATTTGAAACAGATTCATCATTCTGACACTCATTCTTTACTTTCGCTTATGATCAAGTTTAGATTTTTCAGTCAAAAAAAAAAGGAATTGTTGTTCCACCGTATGGCGCGCGCCTTTTAACAATCTCACTCTCCTTTATCGCCGAACATTAAAATCCTTATATTCTTCCATTCAAATGAAAATCATTCAGAGGAAAGTTGACTTCAATTTCCAAATTTAATTTTAAAATATTCGATAGAATTCTTCCTTTATATTTTTATTATTTTTTTTTTTTGCATTTCAATCAAAACCGATTGAGAATGGGAAACGGATTCAGTTTATTGTAATTCTTATTGATATGTAATAAACCAACAAACGCGTTATACAATTTTGGTAACAAATTCTTGACAGCGCCACTTGATTGATTGTAGATTATGCAAATGATAAATCAAATTTGAAGAATTGCTTTTTTATTTTCTCATACATTCATTCATATTTCATGGGCATTAAGGTTTTCTATTTCATATCATCCATTTCCTCTGTCCTAATCGAATGTAACTGAACAAATAATTCAATGTATTTACTTGTTTGTTTCACTGAATTGATTTCTTCTTCTTATGTCCAAACGATCACCGGCTGGAAGTTGACCGGCTGGACGTTGCCGGTTCTGTACAATGGGTCGGCAAAACACCCAACTTCCCAGCGAAATTTTACAGAGAATATGAATCTTATTCATCGATTTTATGTAAAATGTTCAGAACAACTTTATAACATTTGAGTGTTTACAGTAATCGAACGAAATAACGAATATTCAATGAGTATATCAGTCGGGAATCTTTGGAAGCCGCAAGCTTCCCAAAGAAAAAGTGAAAATAAACAAATCAAATGATAATGAAATTTGCACAATACCTTATGGTGAACTGCATCTCCTTGATCCATAATTCACTATTTATATCACTAATTCACTAACACAACACTATAAAACAATGAAAAATTACTAAAAAATTTACATTTTACACTACCATTCAAAAGGTAAACAAAGGAAATTTGCAAAAAAATATGAAAAAAACACTAATTCACAATTAACACATTTTCACTTCACTTCACTGACTCTATCGCGTAATAATAAATTAAATAAAACAATTAAATTACCGAATAAACACTAAAACACATATTAAAACACTAAATTTTCGAGGCGAAAAATGAAAAAAAAATTAGTTATCAAATCGGATTGTCACAAAATTTATTGTCACAAAGTGGTTGTATACCTGCAGGGGTAACCCATTCATTAGCGCTGTAATTTAGGCAACACACATCATTTCTCATATTAAATTGGAGTGATGATGGGGAGTTAAAAAACAATAAACATTTTTAACATTAAAATCATTCATTGTTCTTTTGTTATTTCTGTTCATTTTTTTTTTCTACCATTCAGGCCAGATATCAAGTAACAAAATTCTCTTGGTTGTCTATGGTATTCCTAGAATGAAAAAGAATATACATTATGTGAAATCTAATAAACACATTCATGTTGTATTTCATATATTAATATGCATAAAATTAATGTTCTAAATGGAATATATTCTAAGGGAAAGGAATTCATTTAACCGTATATTTCATACCATCAACTTTATCAAATGGTAAAAACCGACTCCGCTTTACGTGTAAATTCCAATGAAATGTATAAATGGAATGAAAATGAACTGAATTTTTACTCTTGGCAAACGAAAAAAAAAAATTATAGAGAAACCCCTTTCATGCAATAAGACATCAGGGAAAATGTTAAATGGTTTCATAATTGTCTGCAATGAATTTCATTTGAATTAAAATTTCATCTTTTTATTTTCACCTTCGCAAACACACGGTGAACAGAGAATTCATTATCCACATATGACATTGGTATGAGATAAAATATGTTGAATTTCTTTGGAATTTAATTATTGTTGTTCATCGTTCACATATTAATGTTTTATGTTCATTTATATCTCAAAACGTAAGAGATAAAATACCAATTTATGAATTTCGTGGGCTGATTTATTAACGATAACAAGATTTTTTTGTTCTTTTCTCTTTCTCTCTGTTGTCTCAAGTGTGAATGTTTTGATCATCCCATCAACCCTTAACACAACAATTCATAGATCCTTTTCGATTATCTAAAATCTTATTTTCAAATTGACCAATACACAGCAGGTCTATGAAAAAAGGTAAATCGAATATTACTAATTTTATTCTTAGCCTGGTGGTCAGAAAATGTTCATCATAAAATCAAATTATGTTTTAGACGAATTACCTTAAATTGAATTTTCCAAAAAAAAAAAATATTTTTATTCCATTCGACAGTCGGTCACAATTTATTTTCATCACATCAACTGATATGGGTGCGTTTTCAAATGGAAAATGACTGTGTTTAATAGAGCAAAAAATATTCATTACAACCATACGATTGAGAAGGGATAAACGGAGTTCCACAAAATTTTTAAACACTCACACGAACAAAAAATAAAGGATTTAGTGGTGAAATCGAATAAAGCAATGGAAAAATGTAGGTAAATCAGTTCTATCGAGAGACACTGAACAAATTGCCATCCAACATTTTAAGTTCAAACGAATTGGCTTTTCAGTTTAATGCGGTGAAAACACTTTATCGAGACTTCAACGGTTTTTTTTTGTTTCTATTTTATTTTTCTCACTCATTTGAAGGGATCACTTAATTAGAACGAAAAGAAATAAAACAAAAACCGAATAAATGTTTTGTCGGAAATTGTAGAGGAAATCCATTTTGGTTATTTTTACTGTTGAATTGGTTTATGCCCCATCGACTTCCATTAAATCCATTTGATATTGTTCTATAACTCATACAGTTCATTTGTATCAAATAAATAGAACAATACGTAGATAAATTAAATAAGGGTGTGAAACATTGATTCACTGTTACTTTTATTTTCATATTCCATTCCCAACCCATTGTATCGAACACTGACCAGTCCTGGATTTATTGTGGTTTGAGGGATAATAAAACAATTTCCTTTTTCAATTTTCATTTATAGAAGAGCACACAAACACTGCCAAAATCAGACACACCGGTTTGATTTTAGAGTCAATTGAATAAAACAACAGCGAACTAACAAATGGAAACGGAAGCATCATTGAGAACAACATCATTTTCAATAACTAAATTTTCCAACAAAAACGCACGCAAAAAATCACACAAATGAGTCAAATATCAATAATAAATTGATTCTAAAGTGTGCATTGGACAACATAAAAGTAAATGGACTTAATGAAAAGCTCTTTTGACCTGTCAAACGTTTTCTTTTTTTTAACTTACAAATTCAAATTCAATAGAGTTTTTGTTTAACTGGTTTGGTTGCCGAGTCATCTCTGTTTATTCAATGGTCATCCAAAACACAGTTGAAACAGTTAGCCATCAACATTTTGGGTGTTTTTATGTAAATAATGAATAGGAGAAAATTATAATAATTTGAATGACCATCACACCACCCCCAACCAACTAAAGGCATCAAATCACTTTTTAATTTCTACAATTGATGTGTTTGCAAACGAGAGGTGAAATTTTCTCTTTGATTCTTATCATCACGCGTGAATTTGAATAAGATGGAACATTTATTTCATTTCAAATGGCCCTCATTTATTTGAAGGTATGGAAAAATGCCAGAGCATAAGTAAACAACTGAAGAGAATTTACCATTCAAAAATTTTAACTGGCCCTTTCAGTTTATGTAATCGTTCTATTGAAATCACTGTGGCCAACAGAGAAACAACAAAAAAAAAACTCGATTTCAGTTTTCATTGTTTATTGTAGCATTAATTCATGCAAAGGGTCATTCAGCATATTTACATAGATGGTGGGTCAATATACCATACTCAACTAGTGTGTATACGCAATAACCTTAACAGGAGAGTGATTAAGTTTTGTTATCTGGCCTGTTTTTCATCTATTTGACCATAGCCACCAACACTTCTTCAATGATTTTGACTTATATCAAACAATATGTTTTGTATTTTACAGGGCCATCCTCCCCAACAGAAATGGTACTTAATTCATAAATCCATTGAATACAATTCAACCTGATTCACCTTTTATCGAGACCGAAAATGACCGATTTTCCAATTTAATACGATGAAATACCAATCTAATTGCAAATAGATGGGCAATAAATCTTTCAATAAAATTAAAGTCAATGTCAATATTTGGTTAGATGGCGTTGATACTGATGAATTTATGATGAATTCACAAAAACCATAGAACGACTAGAACACATTAAGAGATGAAACGTCATTACACATTGCAATTGAGGATCATAACATCAAAAGGGATTCATCATGAGATTCCAATTAGACAAATTTGCATATGTTAATATGATGAAATTTATTGTTTAATTAATGCTGTCTCCCCGTAATGAATTATGTGAAATGTATTCAAATCGGCACGAAATCATATTCGTTTTTTTTTTCTGCAAATATCGAATTTTTTAATGAAATGCAACATTATGCAAAGAGATGTCATCAAATTGTAGATAGAATTGAAATTATTATCATTTCAGTGTTGTCACTGATGACGGTTTTAAGGATCACTTGAAACAAATGTGATTGAAAAACAGAATTTCCATAAGTCATTAAACCAAAAAAAAAGGTGAAAATTCAGCAGAAAAGATCATTGTTCAAGTGGAAAGAAAATGGGCATAAGCCAAGAGGGAATTTCTTTAAAAAAAAAAATAAAATTGCAAGTGTCTGTACCGAACATTCATTTGCATATGCCATAATTTTTTTCCATTCTTTTCGAATTCTACCACAAAAGCATTGATACATAAAATCATCCGTATGCACAATGGTACTTTGATTTTATTTGCCATCATCGATTTGGTAACGTTGACTAACAGTATTGTTAGCGCACATAAAACCATATTGATACCCGTAACAAATGTGTTAAGTTTAAAACCATAAAATTTATGCTATCATTTATCATATCTCTGTCAATGCATGCGTTAAATAGTCTGATTATAGATTCTGGTTTTATCGACCATCGAATACCAAAAACCACACACTCCCATACGATTTCATTTTGACTTCAATTCCATTGGTTCATTTCAAACATTTCCAACAATTTTCGTTTTCTAAACCAAAAAAGATTAATTTCTTAACGGTCCAATAATTCAATTATAATTCAGTTTCTTGCCATTAGCTATTTTCTTCTTAATAATTTCCAAAAAAACAAATTAAAATTAACATCTTCTAGTTCAATGATTCCCATCTCTTCCTGTATTTCGTGTCCAATGGGACTCAAGTAGAAATTTTAAAACGAAAAAAAAAAACACTCGAAGGTACACTTGTACAATAATTGTAACGTATACCGATTAAAACCTCTAACTTCTTAGATAAACAGAACTTATACGCTCATTTCCATTGTAACAACTAAAAGATTCGGTTCACCATTACATCATCATCTATAACTCAACCAATAAGACTCTTCAAATGATTCTTATTCCAACAGAATAAATTTCACCCATCATCGGTACTAGAAAAAGGTATTTGTGTATTCTATTCACGGTTCATGTACATTCAGTTACAATACCAATGCTGGAAAGACACGATAATATTCCTTATTATTTGAATAACTAATTAAAATATTCTCTATTTCCAATATACAATTGTTACATTTCATGAACCTAAAGAGAAAAAAAAATATTCTTGTGAATATTTGGTAAATAATAAGGTTCATCGCCTTGAGCCAAATTTTATGTAAATATTGAAATAAAAACGTTCCTGGTTGTATTACCACCCACCCTACAATTGAAATAAGAACTGAATGCCATTAGAAGGTAATGTTACACAATCGAAGGGAACATTCCCAAGAAGACGTAAGAAAAAAGAAGAATTATTAATGCTATTTTGATTTTTCAATTCCAATTATAATAATAGAATAAGAAAATGTTCAGGTGTTTTAATGATAAAATAGAAATATAATTGGAATTACAGGGGACCACAGATGGTCATGCCTTAGAAAAATAACATTTCAAATATGAATATTGTAACATTATTCTCCCTTCCGATTACCATACACATAACGATTTACCATAAACCACATGTAAATCAAGTGTAACCAACATAACCGCACCATCACCCACTGTCTTTTTATCATCGAAACATTGTGTTTCAACCTCATTCCAGCCAAAGAAAAATTGTCTTCACCTCAACGATAAACGATTCAGAAGAATCATAATCTCATCCAAAATGCCAATATCATAAATTCCATTTTTATTTCATTTATTTTTCTCTGTCTCTTTGTCTATTTTCCATTTGTTTTAATACTCATATTAATTATTTATATTGTCACATTAATGTGTTTTTCATCTCACCTTCATCATTTACCATCATATTTAACGTACGTTTAAAATAGAAAGAATCTGTTAATCAGCTATTCCATGTCTATTATTAAATCCGATGGTAAAAAGTGTGAATGTAATGCAAGAATAAACTTTCTAATTTTTAGAATGCGACCATCAAAACGATACAATGATGTTCAGTCAATGGTCTCTTTTTATTTTGTTTAAGTTTTAAAAAAATATATTTTTTGATCCTCCTGTCGAATATAAAATGTAACGGTTTTATACAACATTCCCCCCCGTTTATGACACTAATCAAAATCATAAACATTTAATGTTGCCACCTTGAAGTGTTATGTGTTTCTCATATTTTTATCTGAATTTTATAAAATTGTAAATAACAACCCTTCAACCAATACACAACTGGGTTGATTTCGTAAAAATTCAAGAGAGCGTTAGTTCATTTTCATCATTTTATTTTTCTCGTGTTTTTTTTTTTCACTCAACGGAAAATTTGTTTTTTTACCTTTTCAGATGTTTCACACCAAAAACAAACATATTTCAATGGTAAGTTCTGTATGGTTTTTATTTTCCCTAGAATTTTCCAACAATTTTACTCGTTTGCCTTTTATAAAAGTCTGTATAAAAACAAAACAAAAAACACACAACATGCGTTCGCTAAACCACAACGTTTATAATTATTAAATATTAATGGTTTTACTATAGAAAATAACAGGACGTTAGAGTTTCAGTTTTTTATTTTTTCAGCCTGACTCTCTCAATAGCACTTTAGATGAATGGATGAATGGTGTCAGATACACAAAGTAACACACCAACTACAATATCATGCGCCCACATCATATTTGTTCTGTCACCCATCTTAGACGGATTGATCTTGTTGCCTTTACCCCCTTGAGTTCATTCAATGGTTTTATTGAACGATGGAAATTTTAAAATCCTTTATTTTTTGTGTGTGACCATTTTAATACATGAAGTGTTAAAACGAAAATAGATTTGATACAACTGAGTGGCAACACCTTAAGCTAAAACACATCGAAATGACGATATCGAATGAATTCTCTTGGGACGGTTGGCATGTTGGTTCAATGTTAAATGATTCGATGACCAATGATCAAAGGAAAACTACTAGAGAAATATTATTTCATCCCCTTTTGTTTCATTATTCTTTAGAAATTATTTTGTTTACTGATTTTGTTAATATTTTCGTCTTCCATCCACATAATAGACGATACCATAATCAAATTGATCTCAAGTGTAATTAGAAGGGTCCGAATAATAACGAAGAGTATGAGTGATATACACTTTTAGGTGATGAAACCATCGTCTTCAATTAGGATGGATCTTTGTATCTATAGGACTATAGGCAATATGACACTTCTTCTATACCAATACACAACGATTATAATTAATTTTAGAAATTTCAATGAAAAATAAACGAAATGAACAAATGAATCGATTTTCTATCGTTTCTTTTTATACTAAATGCGGCCTAATTAAAAACCACAAGATTATTTAAACATTTCATCAATGAATTGAAAGTATTTTTATTCAATTTACTTTCAACAATTTTGTAAATTGAACAGTTTTCTGTTTTTCACGACTTTTCTTATGCAAAGTCTCTTCGAACAAACACTCTCATTGAAAGAAACATTTTCTTTTCTTTTTTTAAGTTTTTAATTAACATCAAATGAATCGCAAGAGACTCTTGGGGTGGGAGTTACGTTAAGATACGTTGACCAAGTAAATGATGTTGACGTTTAAAAATGTTTTGCCTTATTTTTGTTCTTAAAAAGAAAGATAAAATTTCCTATTCACTGAGAATGCATTATTGAATTTAATCTTCATCAACCACTCGGTGTAAAAATAAGACACAATATACAATTGAATGAAAATTAAGTAGGACTTGTTTACAGTACTCATCAACACACCGGGTTTTCATTAATTATCATTTTTAATTTAACGTGTTTATGGTTCCTTAAGAAACTTTTCTTTTTAATTTATGAAAAAAAAATTTTTTTGTTGATTAGAAAAGAAGTTATCAAATGACATCGCATTTCATTTTACCACAAATTCAATTTATTGGAGGGCACACTTGAATAGGAATAGAATCACAATGATATCTTACCCACACCGGTGATATCAGTTTATTGTATAGTAAATTAAGTAATATCCACTCATATACAGTTTGAGTAATAAATAATTGTATCTCCCTATATCCTCTTCTGGACGTCCTTAGAATACTTCTCTAATAAAGTTTTTCCATTTTCTTCATTCAAACGAGAACAAAAATTTCTGAATTTTCTGAACAAGAAAAGACTATTTTGGTTCATTTTGAAATATTCCCAATTTGTCTGTTCGAGTGTACACTTAATTTCCATAATTTTCCCAGGCTGTTTCAACTTCTACCTCATACAGTCTCCTATTATATCCAGCCCATCCACTTCCAGTTACAATAATGGATTTAATATTCCTCAATTTCATTTACCATAAAGTTCTTAAGGAACAATTTTTCCGGTCATATATTTTCCATACAAGTACAGTTACAAAATGCAACAGCTGGATTAGAATGTACATTTATTGTTTTCATATGCCAATAATCGTTTTTTGGAGAAGAAAAACTAAAAACGGATATAATTTTCCTTTAGATTCATCTAAGTTGTGGTACACGAATAAAAGATTAAAATGCATAATGTCTGTACGATTATAAACAATTTTCTCTTGTACTGTCTCACATCGTTATGGATAAAATCCTGTATTAACTGAGACACACTAAAAAATTGATGGTTAAAACTCTAAGAAAACTATCTGCACCTGCCCATAATTCCATAACAAAATAATATTCAACATGATTTAACTCGTACCATTTTCATACTTTCTATATGAATTATGTGATGTTCACATCTATTGTACACACTCCACAAGATTGTTCAGAAAATAATTAGAAATAATAAAATTTCGTCTCATTGGACTTGGAAATCATTCATGGCTGGTAACCAGAAAGACAAAGAGTGAGAGATAGTTAGAATAGATAATAAAATTAAATGTTCATATGCTTATGTTTCTTGTTTCATTCTTCCTCTATGTTCGTTCCTAATGAAAATAATAGGAAAATTTATGTAATTCTCTGGTAGGAAAAATCCTAAACAGAAAATCTATAGGATAAAGTGATTGCAAACCAATGAAAGAGTTTTATAACTAATCTTTTACTAACTAATTTCGAATTGGTAAACGTATATTGAATTTATTATGGGTTTTCCCAAGGTAGAATTTTTATTTCAATCCATTTATAAAACAATAGAACAACTACCAATGGTTTTAGTTGGTAAATGAACTTACATGTGAACATATGAAACGATGGATACAATCCATAGATTTTAGTAAATAGAAAAAGTTATAAACGGTCATAAATCGTAATACGGCTGATAAACAATAGATTCTAATAATAAAAGGATTTGTTTCATTTAAACAAGACGATAGAGTCTCCTCTATCTATTGGTTGTACACAGTACTATAACATGCCATAGATTTATTGATATCTAACCGATAAATTTATTTCAATTCCAACCATCCCCAACCCCAATTTCATTTTTCGATTATTTTCTTATAAACGTCCATTGGTAAAGGTGAATACAGTTCATGGAAAATCTATTTTGTTCGTCCAGAGATCGAATACCATTCAACTGTATTGTTAATGTTTCAGTGGAATGGGTGGAAAACTGAAACGTTTAGTGCCTGTTGATTTCAAGATAATAATTTGATTCCTTTTGCTCAGTTCGTTGCCACACGGGAATTCCGTAAATAACACGGTGGGGTGTTCCTAAGAACCAGAAATAAACAGACGAAGAAAAATCATTGCAAAAGGGAATCAATTTTTTATTACACACTTTTCACGTATTTTTATTACTTTTCAATACACTGATAAAGGATAATAAAATATGAAATATTGAAATCTATTCCTTTTTTTTTCATTTTTCTTCAGCCATTTTCAATTCAAAGATATTTTTATTCTCTTATGTTTGTTATATTTGGAACGTGGATCGCATTAGGTTATATCTGTTTATGATATCTTTATGCTACTTATCTCTACCGTAACAGAATTCTATTTGGTTATTTGGTGAATTAAATACAAATATATAATGGAATGAATGTTATATGTGAATAAAAGTATCACTTTTAAGCTAATATTGATATAATCTATTGATTTTAAAATCCTTTTAAAATATCAAATGTGACGATTTTTATTGCGATATTATGGCACAGAAATAATATGTTTCTCGGTCATCGATATGCATTTTGTCTGTACGAAAGGCACTTATGATTGTCAAATGATATGGTACGTGGCATTATAATTTAAGGGCAATTTCAACCCTCCGATATTTTTATTTTTCCATCACTGTAATCTCATTTTTTGTGTTATTTTTGATGTGCAACCTTTGGAATTGATGCAATTTAGCGGTTCATGATTGGGGGTTTAAAACAGTTATTCATTCTTTTTTAAAAGCGAAAAAGAAGAATCTTTTTTTTTTATTTTAAAATATGTGCGTTTGTCAATAAAATCAATGATGTATGTGGAATTCCTTTCACCCAAAGTACCCGATTGTTTGCGATATCGCGGCCACAATGGAATAACATAAACGGTGATTTGAATTCACATAAGGGTAATCATATTTAATTCATATAAAGAACTAACGTATAAATATTTTAAAGTCATAAAATACGGAAATGAAATGATATTTTTCAATATTTTTCTTCTACTTTTGTTGATCTTTAAAACTCAAATATCGGATTACCATTCTTATTCATATTGATTGAATTCAATTAGGTGGATTGGAATAGATGGTGACATATTCACTTTTCGCTAAATAGGGTTGGCATACACTTTTACGTTAACCCAACAAAAATTTTTGATTAGGATTATGCAACCGCATGCATTTCGTTTGTATAATCATAACTGTTCGTCTTCTTATATCCGTTATGTCAACAGATAAAAACACATCAATTTTATTAAAAATTCCTGTAACATCTGAGTGTTTCATTATTGATAGATAATAAAGAAACCAAAAACCCATAAATTGATGGAGTTTTGATGTTCATTGCACTGATCTTATTCCATTTCTTAGAAGTTCCACCTTCATACAATTACACCAAACACGAATACATTATCCATTTAAAAAATAATAATAAATTTCCATAATGTTTTCACAATTCATATTCACGAATATTTTCTAAGAAAATTTCATTGATAATGGCAAAGTGTTTTGGCAATAAAACAAATCATTTATTCCATTTGTAACGTTACACACAATTGCAAATTTCTTACATTTTTCATACTTCACTGTCATCGCTTAGTATGAAAGTGTCCCATCACCTCACCCCATTCTTATCCATTTAACTTAAAGAAATGAACGTAGAAAACATTGTTCATAAGAAAATAAAAAAATGTGTTACAAGACCTCGAAACATTAAGTGGGATTGTTATGTTACAAAGTGAAGAGTGGTACTCCATAATGGTTCAACAATTACAATATCTAGTTGGGTTGATGTTGTCTTCTGCCATCGGCACCATACAAATCTTCAATTGTTTGTGTATGATTTCAGTATACCTCAATAAACGGGGGTGTTTTTTTTCTATTTTTTTTTCTGCCATTTAAAAACCCATTTACAAATTCAACGAACCAACTAAGAATAAAATAAAAAATTGGAACAGAAAATAAAAAAAAAAAAACGTTACCCCATCCCAAGACAACAGTTGAATACAATTATTCGTTTGGTTCAATGTAACAGAGAAAAAAAGAATGCAAAATGAAACAGAACTGAAGACAATGAACGGTTAAAAGTCAGAAGGATTCAAAGAAAAACAACATCACTCTTTTCTTTTTTTTTTAGTTAAACTCCCCCTGAGGCGATGACTGATGAACAGAGAGAAAGACTGGAGAAAATCAAATTAGAAGATGTACATTTAAATGACATAAGATTGCCAAAGGCGATGGAATCTCATCAAATCTACCGTCAAACATTTTAATGTTTAATATGGTAAAGTGGATTATAGTGAATGTGACTTTATATTTTTAGAATCACGGAAATATTTGTTAATAAAATTCAAACCAAAATGTTTCATTTGAATTCCCATTGTTTTACTCTTTAAAACATTCATTTTTATCAAAATATTATTATTTTGAACAATTTGATTATGTATGGTGACACTTCTCTTGCAGATTCAGACAAAAAAAACAACAATTCTTCTCTAATCGGTAAGGGGTGTTTAATGTTAAACGGATCACAAACACCCGGCAGGAGTTATTGTCACTCCCGGAATAAACAACAAACCCAATTGAATTTATTTTATTCACCAGTAAATGAAACATTTCATTTTATCGTTTGATGATTTCAATTCAATTTTCAGCAAACGAATTTTCTCATTTAAGTGAAAATCAAATTATTTTTGATAATTTTAATGAATCTATCACGTTTAGGAAAATTGGCATATTTAATTGCAACATAAAAACTACTTCTAGTTAAAGAACAAAATTAAAATGAAATTGATCTCGTACACTGACAGACGACTAAGTTATCAATATTTGAGATAATATTGGATTATAAATTACTTATAATCGATAGGTGAGAGTAGAAAATTCATATCACAATCAATTAATTTGAGATGGAAGTTTTTTAATTGAAATTTCAATTCAATTAGTTCTTTTTCGATTCAATAAAAAAAATTAGTAAAACTTGTTTTCCAGTTAATTATAAGTGTGTTACTCTAAGACATGATGCATAATTTTAATTGATCTCATCGTCTATTTAGACTTTTACGATAATTTGAAATCTACCACCTTCACATACACCAACGAAAATCAATTGGGAAAAATAATAGAATTTTAAAATCGTCTAACGTTCATAATTTTCTCCATTTTAATAGTCTCGAATTAATTCAATTTTAGTTTATTTTTTAATTGATCATATTCATATAAAGTACTAACGTAGGATAATCAAATTCACATACGAGAAATTTAAATAAAATTTTTAGTCCAAAAAGGAACTGTTTCTCGCCCCCCAAATCCAGCAATCCAATAAACCAAAAGGAAGATGGTGGGAAAAACCGAAAGTTTTTCAAATGAAAACAATTCTTAATGGATTTTCCCAGTGATTTTTCCACAGATTTTCTGATTAGACAATTTTCTTTAAGTACCGTAACACATATACTCATTTACCCATTTGATTGTTTATGGAGCCGAAAAATATTAATCGTGATTTTCTATTTGCCATTTGGTATAATATGAATCAGATAGAAAAAAGGGTGTTAAGAATATTATGATGAACTCTGCCAAAAAAGTGATTATAAAACCAAACCGGAATAAACACTAAGGATTTGATGAATAGGAATTACCACTGTTACAATTTCATTTTGCTCATTTGGCATAAAGAAAACATATTCAGTTTTGGGGGGGATGGTATTCTGTAATGTTCACGCATAAATCGACTAACAAGAGTTGGCACATTATTAGATGAATTAAGAATGAATGAATCTACTTCTATATCTGTTTGTTACTCAAAAAATAAAAAAAAAAAAACAAATGAAGAATTAAAATGAAAATGTTATTATAGATGAACCCCGTTGTATGAATGGGTAAGGGTTACGGTTCTATTCTATCATTTGCCATCAAATTATACGGTCTAATGTTGAAAGGATCAACACATCAATTTGAATATTAAATAAGAAGTAAAATACATTTGAGAATTTATATGAAACATTGTTCATTTAATATTAACAACCGTACTAAGGAATCACTTGTTTTATTATGTTTCATGATAAAATCATAAGATTTTGTTTTCTATATGACTAGGAAAGGGGTTTTAGTCAAATAAACAATCATTTTCTTTTCTGGTATGAGAATAAATTTTCATCTCGAAGTATTTTAAAACTTGGGAATTATACATTGAATGTTTAGATACAATTTACATTTGCTTATTCTCATTTCGGTTTTCTGGAATACTTTTCCAGAATGTAAAAAAAGGGGTTAAGTGAAAAACATTAAAATCTTCCACTGAAATAGATTTTTAATGCAAATATAATAAGACATTGATCGACTATGAAATGAGTGCAAATGAAATATACAATAATGAATTTTATGTTATTCTATATTCAACTTTTTATTATGTGATGCCCTGTAATTAGATGGGATTTTCATGTGCAGTTATAAAATAACTTACTTATTATATTTCTTATAAGATGGATGAGTGTGGCAGATGAATACCCCTTTTATTACTTTTTATATTTTTCATATCAAAAATCATTGTTCAATTCAAGCAAGGGATTAAAATTCAATTCCAATTTTAATTCAGAAAAATAATATTCATTCTTGATTTAATAGAATCCATCATCATCATCATTTTATATGAATCGATTTTAATTCAGCAGTTGTTCAGTTTTATAATTTATAAAAAAAAAAAAAAGCGAAACAATGTCATTAACCCATTGATATTGTGAAGTGATGAAATGGAAAAGTCTTAGCTTAGACGATAAAGATAAAAGATTGAATGTCAAATAAATGAATTGAGGAGTTTATTCTTCATTCAATGTATGAAGTGTATCGTAATTCTTGATTTTATCGGATCACATATGGGTGGAGACTTGATACAGTGTTTTTCATGAAAATATATTCACCCCCGATACCAAAAACCAGACATGTGGTTTTCATATATAAAAGAATCTGGACAAGATTTAACCCTTTTGGTTTTGAAATATATCGACAGCAAAATATTTAGTTGGAATGTCATGATAACATGATGACAAAACTATCAAATAATTATATGAAGCTGATCATAGTTGTAATCTAATACTTTTCCTCTCTTTGGACCTAACAAACAGAAGTTTTATGCTTCAGGCATTTTCTTTGGTTCGATCCTTTTGCCAATATCATTTTCTTTCTCATTTTTTTTAGCAAGAAAAATATTTATATTTGATCTTTCAATTTGAAACCGAAAATTTTAACCAAAAAACAAAAAAATGAATGAAATAATCGTGTAGGAGAAACAAACATTACCTCAAAATATTTATTATGACAATGGATATGGAGAGTCTTGTGTAATATAAAACTTTTTATCCTTTGATATTTAGGTGAATACTTGAGAAAAGGACATTACATATGGTCATTGTTTAAGAGAATTTATTTTGGACATTTGAGAAATCATAAGACACACAGAATATGCGTTCAGTTAATACGCATGTTAAATATTTATGGAATTTACCTTTATAAATATTGAAGAGTTTACACAAAAACGAACAATTTTCCTCAGATTGATCTAGTTAGAAGAATAAATTCACATTCTATGGAGTAACTACAATTCCTATGGTCAGTATAAGAAGTGATCTAAGCCTGAAGCATTGCTAAGAAAATCACTAGAATTCCAACACAAACCACAGAATGGACGATAGCAAAACAAAACCCTCTATTCCTTAAAACAACATAAATGTTGAACTTTTCACATTTCAGAGGTTTCAAACGGACTCCATAAAACATTGACGCTCCCAACAACAACAATATCAGAACAAATACCCAAGCAAACAACAAGAGATTATTTGGCCTAAATCTCTAAGTGAAATTTTCCATCGAAAAGAATTAGAATCCAAAGTCATCATTCTATTTGTAATAACAAAAGGATAATCATGACACCCTTGAATTAAAGGATTCATTTGAATCCAATGGAAAAAGAAATATGCTTTCTCAACTTTTCAATTTATTCGTACATAATCTGATTGAATTTCAATGGCAATGATGGAAAAAATACACAAAGAGAAAATCAGATTAGTTGAATAAAATTGAAGATTTCACAGGAATTAATTCAATAAGTGGGAAATGGTTGAGACAATGATGAGCTCTCAGATAGATCATATCATAGCAACAAAGGATAATCACACCAAACCAGAGATAAAATATAAAAGTAAGAATATCTAATAATAATCATCTTTGACTAGAACCAACCAAGTGATCACGTTTCATAATTTAAAAAACAATTGAAAAATACACTTCGTTAGAAATGGCAATAATGTTTAATGTATACGTTGAAATTAATAATAAAACAGAAGAAAAAAAAAAACGAATCTTCTCATATTCTTCATCACGATTTATATTCTAACCGAGATTACAAATACAATCAAGATGATATGGATAAAACATTGACACACAAAACAACAGATAAGGATAACATAAAAATCACGTACAACATAACTGAGTGGTTTCACCTTTATTTCTTTTAAAACACAGAATTCATTCAATTCTCTTTCATGAAAATTATTTTATCGGTACAATGTTAATAATAGAAGAAACAATTTTTAACACAATTTCATATCGTGTAATTGAAATTATATATGCTGAATGAATTCAAGAGTAACGAGACACATCATAATGGAAAAAATTATGAGATCAACATAGAAAATTCATAAATCCATATGGATAGAAGAGATATAATGAAACACATCAATTGAGTGTATGAAATACTTTCAAGTATTTAAGATTTTCCTCGTCCTCCCTCACATATTGTAAATCATCCATCATGAATAGAGTTTTTCCTTTATTCACAATTTAAATCCATTGGGATCGTTTAATCAGCAATAGATGTAAAGAAAAGTACTACTTGTCGAGATGATATTGATATTTAATAATTTTTCATCTCTATCTATCAACAATATCTTCATACATTAAGTAAAACCTTAGAATTTCCCTTAACTCATTTCATTTAACATTTCGAAATCATCTTGGGCAATGAAAGAAAACATGAAAACTTTTCAATAACAAAAATTTTCTTATTTCATTAAAACTTTTCCGATACATATGCAATTCGTTGTACATAAATTTTCCATTGATTTGTTTAGACCGTTGTCTTCAAGAAAACTTCTTCACTCCCGTTTTTTTTGAATTAATACCCCAATGGCTTCACACTAATAACTCTCATACATGTACAATATTGAATCACTCAAAAATATAATTCAAATATTGATTCATTTCATAACGAATTATCTGATATTTATAAATTTCAATTTGATAAGGGTTTTTAAACGAAAATCTGGGTTGGATCAAGTTTCATATTAAAAAAAAAACAAATACAATCTAAGAAAGAACTACAACTAACGAGTAATATTCCATATTTTCTCTTCAATATTAAGAATATCATAAGATCTAAATTATGGGTTCCATTTTCAACGTAAATCTATCCATCATTATAGAATTTTCATACGGAAAATGCGTTTTATATTTTATAAATTACATATGAACGGATAATATTAGGGAACACCAAAACGAATTATTTAAAAAGGAAGGGTTGTTCAATTTAAAGATATAAATGTATGGTTACCACCGCCACCTTTTACCATACAAAATATGATTGGCCGCACGAATATGAATATGTATGCATAAAATAAGAAAATCACTATGTTTTTCTTATATAAAATTATCCCTATCTTTCTTCCGGACCACCGTCTTACATTAATCCATGATTATCAGTACCTTTTTTCCTTTCTAAGACATACATTCAACTAAAAAAAAATAATTAATTAAATATTCCATATAATAGAAATTATTAAAAACCCACACGCGGTCGATTAAAACACTGTATGCAATGAGACGCATTTTATTTAAAACATCCGAATTGGTATCTATGAAATATTCATAATAAATTGACGAAGGTTTTTCAATCAAAATTCTTTAATATTTCTTTTCATAAAAACTATTTAACGGTGGACAACAGTCTCATTATGCGGTCGTCTATAAAACATTAACAATCTTATCTATTTAACATAAAAATATGCTAATCATTCTTTCGAAATTCTTCTATAATTCTTTTGTGTATGATTCAGTTAAGATTCACGTTACAAAAGCCACCTTTTAAAAATTAATCTACTTAACACCAACATAATTTTAAAAGGAAAAATTAAAATGTATCGTTTTTATCAGATTTTCATTAATCATAATATGGAATTACAGGTCGAATAATAGTCTCTCCTGCCAATCTGCCAGGAGGATATAGGGTGTACACCGAGCTAAAAAAAATAAAAGGAAAAACTAAACAATAAAAAGGCGATTAAAAACTACATCGACCTCCAACCACTGACCGTATATCCATTATCTAATGATTATTTAACTAATAATAACACACAACATATTTAAAAATCATTATAACATTAATTTCAAATAATACCGTCCAATTTTCCTCAGTCCATTCATCCATTTGCTGATAAATTTTAATATAAGCCAAACATGTAACATTAAAATTATATTTTATGCTGAATCGTTACATTACCCAGATCAATTTAAAATAGAAAAAAAACGACCTCTTTTATTTATATTTAAATAACAAACTAACAAAGTTGAATATGAAAAAAAAAATAATTTAAAAATTATTAAAACTTTTTTCCTCTGTATTTGTGTCTGTTTTTATCTATCAATCCGGTTGAATGGTAGAAAAAACCAAAAAATTTTTAATCAAAATGCAAATTTTTTTATCAAATAAAAATTCAATAATTAGCATTACATAAAATAAAATTGTTGTAAAACGCATATCAAAGAAATATGCAAATATAGCAATTTTGTATGATGCTCTTTAACCCACCCACAACATAAAACTCATAAAATTTACAGTGAAAAGTGAGCGAGATAAAAAACACTGGGAAATAAATTGTAACCATTTGTGTGAGTTGAATCGTTTTTCAATATAAAACTTTTCTCATATCATAAAACATAAATTGCATATTTCAATATGTTTTCTCATCGTGACACCAGAATAACCGTTAACCAATTTTTGTCTCACCAACGAGGAAGTTTACTACAGAGTTCTATGCATTTTTCTATTTGATTCTATGCTCTCTTGTCTCATGGATAAGTTGACTACAATTTAAATTGGTAATCATACAATTCTAATGATTCATCTTTTACCCTTTTATCTGTCTTTATGTTTGATGAAAACTAAAAAGTTTTATTCATTTCAATAAATAAATTCAAGTTGGCTCTTTGATAGTACAACAGTTGTAACCAACTGAATTCGGTTGTCTTACACGAATGATGCTACTCTAACTTTCCCTAGATTATTACACGATGGGATACTATACCAGGCAGAATATTAACTGGCAAGAACCAGAATTTCAGAATTGATAATCATAAAAAAGCAATGAACTAATTTGACAGATCGAACCGTACGTTCACCTTATAGCCTATACTCAACTGTATTCAAACAAATATCATTCGTCATTAAACTGTAATTTCGATTTCATTTTAGGTAACACCAGAAATGTCTTTGACCGTTTAACATGAATGTTATTTATACATTCATACCAAATCACTAAATCAGTTAAACCGCTTACAAATAAACATTCATAGTGAATGACCCCCAGTATGTTGCACTAGTTAGATGACCAGAACATTTACTAAGAAGAAATCACCAATGATTTGATAACTCGCATCTCTAATTAATAACGAAGCACAGAAGAAAAATGAACCATAAAATAAAAATCCATCAAAATGAATTAAGAACCACCAGATGAATTTTTTTGTTGTTCTCTTTTAATTAAGATTGGTCATAATCGGTAACAAACTTTTGCCAGCCAATAACTTTTCTTTAACATCATGAATTTATGCTTCTTACTTGATCATTGGTAAACCGAATAAAAAAAAAATGAATGAAATTAAATTGCAATTTAATTATAATGAATTCTTGAACGTTTAACAATATTACAAAAGTATGTGAATGGAATTATGTTTAAGTTCTGACAAGATGCTTGAGAGAATTCAATGGCATAACTACCGAACCAAACTGTAAGAAAATTCGAAAGTTAATTTTATTAAGAATTCTGTTCTTTCAGGCAATGAATTAAACTGTCACGTAGTGTTATAAAGAATAATATGATATAATTAACAAGTATACACGCAAATCTGTTTAATCAAATGAATTCCATTGATTTTATCCTGAATTTGATTCATCATTAAATACGATAAACGAAAAATGAAAAACATTCTGTTAATGTACCAACTGGTGTTTAATAAAGCTATGATTGGGGTAGGTCATTAACTCAGATTGATGGAAATGATCATCGAACAATCAAATAAAATTTATCTTAATGTGAATCTTCTTACTTTTATTTTATTTCTTTCATCAGAGTTATTTTAATCAAATTCGCATATCATTAATGCAAATAATTTAAAATGATCTTAAACGATGATCACATTGATGTAATATGAATTATATGCTACCGTATACAGAAGCTACAAAGAACAATGGCTAAATGCATCGTATATTTGTAAATACAAATAATCAGATGGATTATGTAATGAATTGACCGTCAAAAGTCCTCCATGGCCTTGAACTCGGTCAATGTTAAACGATCATCATTCGGTATGAGATGATGTTATTTAGCTTTAACCAAAATGCACGAACTTACTAAACAAAACATAATGTGCATAAATTTTGTTGCAACAACAAATTTGTTGTATACGAAATATTTGATTCTTTTATTATTTTCTTTTTTCAGTTCATAATGAATTACTTAAAAAATATTTGTATTTAAGTAGTTTTTTCTCTTTTTTTATTTTCTTAAAAGTTTTATATAATAAGAGAATTCTTTTATTCACAATTGAGGGGAAAAACTTCGGCTTTTTCATACATTTGAGTGAACGCTAAAAACACGATCCTCCACTGATATTACTAACTTTCCATACAAATATAATCGCAAAGAGGCGGAGTAGAGGAAGGAAAAGTATTAATCACAACAATGCTACCAACAGAACCATCCGACAATACACGATATAAATCTATTCGTCATATAAACTTTGAAGCTATCATAGGCTGAAGCGTAGCTTGTTAAATATTTTCCCCTCAATTGGGAATAAAATGTTGACTCATATCTGGCCATGTTTAGCTTCATTTCGTGGTTTAACTCAACTCGCTAAAGCTCGTTGTAGTCAACCCCCCACTCAATGAATCTATGCACATGGCCAGATATGAGAAATATACTATATTTCCTGTGATCAAAATCACATAAGTGCCACAACAACAGAATAACCAGATAAAATATTAAGTGTTCTCTTTTATTTTTCATTTTAGAGCTGAACAAGCCTCCATATTTTGAAATAAAATTGAATATGAAATGAAGAAAACAAGAAAAACAGATTTAAACTATTCAAATAATTTTTACGTTGATTTACATAAGAATTTTACGATTTATCATTCAATTCGTTTATGAGCGCAACCGTGAAAAACTAACGGTCTTTCAAATAGATGAAAATCTATTGATGGCCTCTAATCACCTTTGTGATAAAACTTAAGATACAAAATGATCACCAGGCCCTTTTCAATACGATGACGCATACTTAAACGCATCAGTTTAATTTCCTGTGTAATAATCCATTCTAATTCAACTAAACGACAACTCAAGTACATAGGATTATGGCAAATCTCAACGATTATTGTTAAACATATGAATTTGTGTATATGTGATTACAAATTAATGAAAAAGATAAAGAATAACATGTTATTTCGGAAGCAGAAATATACAAAGATCATTGGATAACTAAGAAAACAACGAAATATTTATTGTATTTTAGTTTGTTTTTTTTTTTTTTTGGTAAACGTCATATGTATATGCATCTTTTGTTGGTCCACCAAACTGGTCAGTTTTCGGTTGAAATTTTATCGTATAATGTATATCGTAAGAAAACTGGCCATATAAAAAGAGATCATCTAAAGAAAATTTCGTCAGATCATATTTAGTGTGGACCAGTAGAAATTGGAAAGAGCTTCAAATCAGTAGCTTTAAAAGTTATCTTTATCTGCAGTATTTTTTTATTTCTTTTAATTTATATATAATCAAACAGTGTATTTCAAGAATATTTAATTCAAAATCATAATCTCTTTGCTTTGTGATTCTTAATTCACGTGAATTAATACATTTTGCCACAACTAAATTTCTTATCATTTATTCGCTTTTGGGCTAAAAACGTTTCGATAAAACCAAGTGAATTAAATAAAATAAAATTAGTCATCGACCATAAGGAGGAATAAAATCACGTTTAGTGACAAGAATTTATAAAATTCAAAAAATCTTGATTAATTTGTAAAGCAATGAATAAAGCAAAGCTTTACAGTTGCTCCAATGGAGTACAGCGACGTGATGCTAAAGAAGTTATTGAAGAATTTGGCCATTTAATACAATGGCGTGAGGATAATAGAGATTCATTATTGGATATCGGTTGTGGAAGTGGTGATGTAATTGTTGATTTTATTTATCCATTAATGCCAATCAAATTTGATCGTTTAATCGGTGCTGATTTATCAAATGAAATGGTACGATTCGCTAGAGGACAACATAAGAAATATCACAAGTTATCATTTATACAGATGAATATTGAAAGTGATTTGACACAAACATTAACTGATATCGAATTATTTGATCACATTACATCATTCTACTGTCTTCATTGGGTCCAAAATCAAAAGTATGAGATTTTTTAAAAGAAAATTAACTAAGCATTTTAATTGAACTTTGCGTTAAAAACTTAACTGATCACGTCATGTTTGAGTGTTGTTCAAATTGTTATTCTATTTGTACCATTTTCTTGTTTTTTTTTTTTTATTATAGGAAAGCCTTACAAAATATTTATAGCCTTTTACAACCAGGCGGTGATTGTCTTTTAGCATTTCTTGCCAAGAATCCAGTATTTGAAATTTATAAAGTGTTGGCGTCTACCCAAAAATGGTCAAAATATATGGTGAACCTAAACGATTTTATCTCACCCTATCAAAATTCAGATAATCCAGCCGAAGAACTGGATGAAATTTTAACAGAAACTGGATTTTCCTATCACCAAGTGTCTGAACAGGATAAAATTTATATATACGATAACGTCGATATATTGAAGAGTTGAGTTGTCCATAACAAAATTATCTACCATCGTACACCCATTCCCCCACAATAAAGTTAAAAACAATGAAGAATTTCATATTCTAAATTTTTTCCAATTCAATTTTCAGATGCTGTACGAGCTATAAATCCATTTCTTAATAAAATGCCAATCAAAATGCGTGAAGAGTATTTAGATGATTATGTACAGGTAGTCAAGAGACTTCAATTGCAGGTGAATAACGGTTTTAAGACCCCATACAAATTATTAATTGTTTACGCTAGGAAATAATATTTATCGGTTTTGGATTAAACTCGAATATCATAAGTTATATGTTTAAATGTTAATTTTAAGTGGGTAATTTGTTTATTGATAATATTTAATTTGAATTTGTAAATAAGCGAAGAGAGTTCAATAAACTAATTGAATGGAAAACAGCAAAACAACTGAATAATTGATAAAAATACAAGAAAAGATGAATTTTATCATGAACCTTTTGTATACTTGAATCTTCTTATTGGGTATTATTTCTGTTGTTCGATGTTGATAAGTTACCATTACGTTTTGTTTTTTCTGAATTTATCAAACGCAATTCATTTAATCTAAAAATGGTAATAATCGATTTTACATTTCAAATTAATTCCCAAAATTGGTTAAATATAACAATAATATTCAGAGAAATTCACCTCTCACTTAATGAATGCAATACACGAATTTTTCGATCAAAATCATAATCGTTTTTGTTCACGCACAAATCATTCTCGTAGATTCGAGTGATATTTAATTCAACTAAACCAATCTGGATGTCGGTTAATTCCCTTAAGATTTCTGAATTCATATAAACAAAAAAATCAGGACGATGTTTTCGTAAGACTTGCAGTAACATTTCTAGTGTATCGGCACGCCGTAATTGTATATCATATTGGCTATACAAAGAAAGGTTTTTTGTTTCAATCTATATACAACTTCATGGAACAAGAGATAATAAAAGATTTGGTTCACTCACCTGTCAATTGAGTCTTCAAAGAATATTAAAAATCCATACAATTCTGATAAATCAAAGATGCAATTGATGTACGGTAACGGACTCACTTTAACATCATACATTTTCATCATGTGCCTAATCATGAAGCAGGTGTGTTTGAATAAATCCCTTGCCTCCTGAGGTGATTTTATAAAGTCACCAATCACCTTAGTTTCCACTTTATCAATATTGATTGTACTAAAACGATAATTAACACACTCACTGGTCTCGTTTGTTTTGTTGCCAGCATTCACCGTTTTATTTTCTTTCAACTGTTCCGTATTGTTATTACTATCCGTTGGATTCAAATTTGATGTCAATACGTTGTGTGAATCAGGTGTACCACTTAAATTTTCAACTGAATCATCAGTTGCAGACTCTTTTAAATTCAACTGTGACTGAAATAAGTTCGGCATACTCGAATTATTTGTAAATAAATTCTCTTGATCCATTAAATTTGTATCGCATCGATTCAAATGATCGGTTGTATTACTGGTTAAATCAGAGCCATTCAATTTTCCATCATCAGTATCACAGATATCTTGTAACGCTTTCACCTTCGACGTTTCAAATAAATGAATACCATAAAGCACCCAGGATTTAGCTACATCCAAAGAAGCATTCTCTGTACGAGCAATCAAATCATCTCGATTTTCAATTTCTTCATGTTTCTGTAACACATTCTTGTACACCCTTAAACGCACCCAAGCGGCAGTCAAATAATGTCTGGCATATCTATAATAAATACAAGAAAATAAAAGAAGAAATTAAATTGAATCCAGTACAGGAAATTGATTTAGAATAATCGATTGGTGTCGCACTTAAAATAATCATTGTAGATGTAAAATGTTGCCATATTGTTAACCTTCTGAACCCAATCTAAGATGGTCATATCTTTGAATACTAAATGCCGTTCCAATACAACATGATTTATTTGCATAAACTTATCCATATTCCCAATTTTATGGTATAAATAGGCTAACATTTCTTTGTTATTCGTAGCCAATTTTTCAAAACGAAATTTTATATTTTCCATTGGCCGTAACTCAGGCTGACTGCTGAACAGGTCATCGGCATCATAGAGAATAAAAGATTTTGACTCCTTGGCACAATCCTTATTTTGTTCCATTACGTCCTCGTATATGCGATCTGCCTTCTCAAGAATCGATATGGCATCATTGATCCGTTGCTTATTTGATTTCGTTACAATGATGAACGCCAAATGGTTCATTGTCTTCAAGTAGAGATATGCGATCTCAGGTTTGTTGGAATTCCCTTCGAACAGTTCAGCAGACTCCCGGAGGAAGTTCTCCGTCTCGGTGAAACGTTTCATTGCAAAATAGAATTTTGCCTTCTCAAACAATAAAGACAAATTCATACCACTGAGACGCATTTGCAATGAATCCGTTTCGTTTGCTTTCAGAACATGGTCCAGTTGGATTTTGGCAAATATATTGGTCGCAATCTTATCAAACTCGGTCAATGTCTCGTCCTGCACAGACACCGGCTCTGAACGAATTTTTTCTCGTAATGGTTGGATTTTAATGAATTCATTATGAATATCGTTGAATATTTCGTCGCACATTCTCAATAAAATGAATAAAAGGTATCGCGAATGGAATTTAATAAATCAATTGACGAAAATTAAATGATAAATTTTTAATGAAAATATGAATTTTTTAACTAGAAAAAAAATGGACCAATTTGCAAATTTTATTTCGTAAAAATTTGACATTATCATTTATTTTTTTTCAATTATTTTGTTCATTTGACTGTATTAAATATGTCGCGAAACTATTTGTACTCTTTTGCCTTAATAAAATATTATAATTACCTGATTAATTAGTCTAATTTTTAATCACACAACACTCTCCCACGAGGCACCCACAAATACTAACAACAACAAAACAAAAGGCGCGAAGTATTATTGGCCTTTCTCTTTTGGAGTCATTTTTCAGTACCATTTGTTGAATTTTAGTAGATAATATTATTCGACAATGGTATTAATTACTATACTACGTATCACTAAGTAACTGAACGAGCTAATTACTGAAATAAAGTTTTTTTTTTTTTGTGAAACAAGTGAAAATATCCCTTGGGTCTTATTTGAATTCCCTTTAGTTCCACATTCGCTTGATTTAAGTGCAAATTGTTTCCGCTAGATGGCGCCATCCATATTTTTAAATTCACGTCTTCGATAAACGTATGTGATTTTCGTATGATTCAAATTCATTGGAATCGGTATGACATGTCATTTGCCAAAGTTTCAACGAATCGTTTAAAATTTGATTAAGAATTAAAGGATTCCTTGAAATTAAATAGAATTCTGCAATTTTGAAGACCTCGTGTCGTAATAGTTTGATAATTGATAGTTTGAGTGAAATTCAGTGATTTTTTTGGAAAAGAATAAATTAAACTAAATAAAATTAAAATAGAGACTTGTAACAAGTATTTCTAAATACTATTAAATACTATTATATAGTAATACTTGGAAATTAAAATAATGCAATAAAGTGTGTCAATTGTTAACTAAACATCAGGAAGTGCTATTTAGTGAAATCCCAACGGTGTGATAGCAGTGATTTTATATAGATTCAACAGGTATGTACTTCGAATCATTTTTGGTATATGGCATAATAATAAATTTGAATTTATTTGATGGTGAATTGTGCTGTCGGGATATCACGTTCGAGCTCGTCGTCGAGTTATTCAACCCTTCTCTCGCCAAGCAAAAGCAGAATTAATTCTGGTTAAGGAATTGGCGAAAGAAGAAAACTCGGGATATTCGCTCTGTATTGGAAAAGATTACAAAGCCTTCACGAGAGTCTCTCTGAAGCTTTTTAATTTCCGCCAAAAAGTATACGGTAGTAGGACACAAACTCGAAAGAGATTTGATGCCCAAATATGTAAACCCTCTGCCTTGGATAACCTTGTGAACACGTTCTACGTCGAAGGAAAAAGAACGACGATTGAGTGCGCCAGGTGTCACGGTGTCTGTGTTACACAGAAAAACAAACACCGCTATCAATTTTGCAAAAATTGTAGTGGAGTGGAACCGTGACATCAATGGTGCACGCAATATTTTGTATAGGGGGATTGAGTCTACTGCCCAGTATGACGACGTCATAGTTGGGNATGGGTTGCGATCCAATGGTAGGTCCAAGTCTGAGCAAGGAGATGAGAGGAGGCTGCTCGTAAAGATTTTATATAAAATTGTTTTATAATTAATTGAATTTGTAATAATATTAATAGAAAGTATGATGAGGAAGTGTGATTTGATATTAAAGAAATACATCCATATAGGAATCCAGGATGACATCAGATTTTTACAAGTCACATAATCGTTTAATTGAAGTCGTTTAATTTTAGTGTGAACGATATTTCAAATTAAAATGAAATTCATTCAGTAAATACGCTCAAAACAATTAAATGAACCTAAACAGAGAGTTAAATACACTCAGGCTAAATTACTTGTTGCTGAAACAGCTCAATTGAAAAGCAACTATTTATTTAATTTCAATTAATATCGATACTAGTCTTTATTTCGTTTGTCTCGTAAATTGATACAATCATCGTATAAAATCTCATCTAGATCAGTCTCGTAGCATAATTTCAAAATGTTATAAAAAAGATTTCATTTATCATTTACATTGGTTTTCGATATCCAAATAAATTAATTTATCAGTTAACGTTTAGGAATTATCATTGCTTTGTTACGCATTTAAGAATACTTTAGTTGTATAAAACACTATAGAAACTAGCCGCTTAATCACTAAATATCGTCATTTGTTATGTCGTTAGATTAATTTAAAGAAAATATTTTATATGTAAATGTGAAGATTTCCGCTTACATTGACTGAACATAATCACTAAATTTCTAAAGATATGAAATGCAAAATAGAATGTATTGGTCCGCCAGCGGATATGTATTTTAAGGCAAATCGATTTCCTTAGGACTGGTTGGTGTTGTACTACGGGAACTATAATTCAATGCTAATTTCCCAAAGTCACTAGATTGGGTTGAGGTACTCTCGGCTGAGGTTGAACACACATCCATCATATTATATCTACGATCATCTTGGAATATTACCGGATAGCAAATAATACCGTAGTACAAAACGAATCCAAGTACGATAATAAAGGTAAGTAGAGCAATGAGACCACCAGCAGAAAGTCCTTTCTCCTTCACAGGTGCACTAGTTATTTTGCCATTGGATTGTGGCGGTTCCTGGCCTTTACGTGCATAATATGCATTCCGGCCTACTAATCTTGATGAGCCGCCACCATAGTGTTGATAATTATCTCCATTGTCCGCTTCTTCTGTTCGTCGTCCATACATTCCGCATGAGCCCAACGAGAGGCCTACAAATAAAAAACCAATCATCCATAAACTGTCCGATTAGTCACTATACCAATAAAACAATTGTGATGCAACCACTTACACATTAATAAAACGATAATTACAGACACTTTGAACATTTTGTTAGAACATTTAAACACTAAAATTAAGTTAGTAGATTCTAATTAAAGTAGGCGTCCTTTCTTCGTCTCTCGTTTTTTTTTATTTGTTTCTAAAAAACAAATCATCAGATACGTTCATTAACACCGAGGTGGATGGGGAAAAACAACGTAACATACGATACAGTTGATCGGACAGCACGGACAGAATTAAAAAATGTCATTGCATAGGCCCTTTAATGAAGAAATGATATAAATGAATATTATCACCAAAATTAGATGTTAATGCTATTAGACACTCCATAACTGGTTCTATACAATCTGATTTAAAAGATATCAAAACCCTCCAATTTAAAAGCAAAACTTTGATTTACAGAGTGACAAATTCTATGTACTTGCATGGAGGTAAAAATATTCTAACGTGAATATCTCGCAACACGAATTACACGATTGCGTCACTTCAACACAGAAATGGTGGAATGTTGAATCTGGAAATCATATGCAAAAGTATACAGAAACAACAAAAAGTTAATAAATCCCACAGAGACACAGTTTAAAACCAATTAAAATCAATTAAGGTGGCAATTACATCTAAATTGGCACTGATAACAAGGTGTTATTATTGGGATTGAATCGATTAAGTAAATGTTAAGTGTTTGTAGTTGCACAGTGCGTAGTTAGAAAAGAAGAGAATATCGGTGACACAAAATTATTGTGTTGGCCCCTATTCGAATAGAAATTTTTTTCTCGATGGACGTAAGCAAATCATTAATCAGTTCTATGTTATCATTATTTTATAGCCAATTAATCGTATTCCATATAAATTATTGTTTCTCTTGTAGATATCTCAAGGTCAATCGATGAGAATTCAGCAAATGAAATGATGTCTCAGCTAACTGTTTAACTTTCGAAATAAAATTTCACCAACTTTGATTGTGAAGGGTAATCCACCCCCTATAATAAACACACCAATATTAGATACTGAATCACTCTGATTAATTCGAGAGATTCAGCCAGGCATAAATGCGATCCTCTGTAAGTTATATGTTATCACATGCATCCGGCGAACCGATAATGTCTCATCCGGATTATGAACAAGAAGCCCATCATCATGGATGTCTACTGGTACTTGTGCGAGGAATTGGACCGTCCAAACCAAGATGTTTGCAGCGAATCTTTGAACGAATCCAAAAAGTGAATAATGTTAAAATCACCGATTCGTCTGGACAGGCTCGTGATATTTGGATACGTTACGTGAGAGATTATCATGTGGAAAACAATGATTGGGGCGATTTTCAAACACATCGACGACTCTTGGGAGTCATTACAGTAGGAAAATTTGATAAGCAAACGGAATTAAATGAGTTATGTAGAATTCATGAATCATTGAAAGTAAAATACATGAGCACACTGTATGATTCTCGGTGCATTCTCTTTGGTCCAAATGTGGATCAATCTAGTGAATCGAATGAAGTTTCCATGACGTCTGAAGTGAGTGAAAATGCGTCAAGCAATGATACTCCATCGTTGCCTACTTCTGATTTAAGTACTGAATCTACATCTCAACCATACTCATCTATGTCGTCCACCATGTCCAATACACGGCTCGAAGACCGTTACACAACACCACAAAACTTTAAATCTCGTGCCTTTTTCTATCGTGAAAATGATTTATGTGAAAATTTGGAAGGCCATATAAACGAATATATAAATTCTCTATTTTGGGTGTTGGAATCCAAACGATTGGAGCGTACTAAAGAGAAAATTGATAAAATAACCATTCTTTTAGCACCATTTGAAAAGAAAGACTTTGTAGGATTGGATATGGAATCGCGCACAAACAAAAAACGTTTTATCGGACGAGTTACTAAGAATTTAGCCGATTTGACTCTGCAATCTGGTCTGGTAGCAGAAAGTTTAAATCTTTATCATGCTGCTAGTGAAACATTACGTGCCATAGGAGATTTATTGTGGCAAGCGGCTGCCTATGAAGGATTATGTGCAGCGTCCACAATTCTCATGTATCCGTATTTAAGACAAACCATTCAATTGCAAAGAAATGCTAGTCTGCAACCAGCTCTCTTAAACAAACAACCAACACCGGGCGTACGACGTGTTAGTAAAGATGCGATTAATAAACAGCAATACTCAATCGATTTGATGGGCAACAATACTTTGTCTCCATCAAAAAGTCAATTTGGATTTGAAAGTAATACTCTACGCACACCCGCATCATCTTCGACGTCTTCTATGTCATCGATTGCTTCAATTTCATCGAATGGGTCTACAACGACTAGCGGTGCTGATGATAAAACACCGTCCGCTGGAGTTAATCTGCCAGCCAATATTTTACAAGCTAACGAAATCCCAAATCGTTATAGAGAAGCTATTGTTTTCTACACGAAGTATCGTAATGCAGCCATAATTGAAACAGAGGCATCTTTGAAAGCAGCTAGAATATGCATAGAACAAGGACAAAATTTAGAAGTAAAAACACAGTATTATGATTATATTCATATTTTAATACTATACTATATCATTTTAGGTTGCAAACTTTTTGCAGAATGTCTTGTTCATAAATTTGAATATGAGCGAACAAGATCGAGTGCTTCGTTTTGAAACATTGACAGAATTATATCAGCGCATTGGCTACAATCGAAAGGCATCCTTCTGTCAGAGATTAGCTGCATGGCGACACATTGCTCAAGGGAACACAAATCCTGACTGGAATCAAAACTACAAGTTATTGTTAGATAGTTTTTCCGGTCACAAACTTTCTTTGGATCCTATTGAAGTATTACAGGCTAACGCTGGTTGGCCTTGCCTACAAATTGATTTATTGCAACAATTGGTAGCTGCTGCAAGACGATTAGGACATTCTGGATTGGCTACTCGTCACATGACATTCTTATTACAAACTATGTGGAAGCATCTACCACCCAATGAACAGAAAGAAATGGCCTTACAGCTTCAGGTATGACAATATGCAGATAAACCTTGGAATCATTTAATAACTTTTATTTATGTTATAGTCACTAAGCGCACAGTGTGAAGGAGCTCCAGTTCCTTTGGTATTAGAAAATGGTACTATAATTCCTCCATCGAATCTAACTGATATTCCATATTGTGAAGCTCTGACTGTACAGAATCTTCTGGTAGGCTTAAGGCCTCAAAAAGTTAATATTGCTAAAGTTGATAATGGTCCATTCCTGTTTACCCCAATTCATTTTAATTCCATTGATCGAAGAGATACATTGAAGAAGGATAACAAACTACGTATGTATTTTGATGAATCATATTCACTGAATAAAATTAATTTGTAATTGTTTACCATTTTAGCATTCCAATGGGTTCAAAATGAACCAGGTGAAGTTGTAATCAAATTAGTAAATCCACTCCCATTTGATTTAACTGTTATCGAGATGAGATTACTTTCAAATGGTGTTGTATTTGAAACTGTGCCACAAACCATACAATTGCAACCAAACGTTCCACGTAGTGTTACATTGAGTGGTACCCCAATTGAAGCTGGCATTCTGGAAGTTCAGGGTTTCAGTACTCATACGCTTGGTGTAAAATCAAACTGTCGATTAAAGAATATGATTGGGAGATCAATACCACCCATTTACTTAATTGATGTGGTACCGGCAATGCCAAGAATAAAAGTGGAAGTTTCTGTGACAGAGTTAATAGAGAACAGTACAACGAGCTCGGCAAGTTTGAGTACTACACCGCATATAACACTATATAATGGTGAACAAACAGACTGTAAAGTGATTATAACAAATGAAAGTGCGGTGCCAATCGAATTCATTGAGGCGTCATTTAATTCAAATTTAGATTTAGATGTGCAAAGTCAAATATTCAAATGGTCATTGGAGGAGTTACAATCAAAACTACCAGTAAAACCAAATGAATCAATTGAGGTCAAAGTTTCTATATTCGCATATGCAAATTTCATCGGTCCTCATACTGTAATGAATGGTGTTCTATTTCCATTTCATCAAATGTCCGATGGATCCGCTAACGGACCACCAAGTATTAATACATTTCATGGTGGCAGTAGTCTTGGCGTGTCTGGCTTAAATCCTAATCAAATAAATGGCTTTAACTCACCAACGCATACACAAAGGCGCAGTGAATTAACTTCCAGTTTTAGATCATCGAACTCAGGACACTCGTCATTAGCAACGACCAGCATGTCGCCTTACATGTCCCAAATGCCAAGACATTTAGATGTACAGTTTAGAGTCAGATACTCTGGTGGTCAAGGATATACAGACGGATATTGTCGCCTTAATTCGGTCACCTTTAATATGGACTTTCTTCCAAGTGCACAAATTACTAATTGGGATGTACTACCAGCTGAAATGTAAATATTTCTTTCATGCATGTATAAATGAAATATTGTTAATTACCTTACGTCACCTTTCAGTCCATCGCAATTTTATTTAGTACTGGATGTGATAAATTTAACTACTCAAGAAATGTGCCTAAATTATACAGATAATAAAAATATACTCATTGAAGCGAAAGAGAGCTGTCGTGTTCCAGTTCCAGTAGAACGCTGTTCAGCGAATCCAGATGAATCACCAACTACTGGTCAACACGATGGAAGTAAGAATTATTACAATCCATTTTAATTACAATTCGAATTAACAATTAAATTTTTAGTTTCCTTGATTGTTGATAAGAGCCAACATGAATTGGTTGAGAAAATATGTGCTGAACATATATCATCGAATGTAAAACTAAATTGGACTCTTGGTGGTACTGAAAACAAAGGAATTGCATCATTGAAAGGGATTTCCTTATCGCCAACAATGTTAGATTTGATCACTGTATCACCATTACAATGGGGTAATAATTGTCTTGATCAAATTAATGGTTTTATACTAATCACATCCTATTGTATTGAATCGAATTTTTATAGAAGTGTCAATTGACAAAACAGCCGTATCACCACAAGCAGAAGTAACATGTACATCGGGACAATATATTACATTGACTATTAAAATATCAAATATTTCAACGGTACCGTTAAATAATCTCGTATTAACAATTCAATTTTATCAAGATTATAAAAATGGTATTCATAATTATCGATTGGAAACACGACTTATTATGTCTGGACCGAATCAGTAAGTAACCAATTACAATATCCATTAATGGGCCATTACTAATAACTATCTAAATTGTATAGGATATTTATAAACCGATTGAATGAAAATGAAGATACAGTCCATGAATGTTCTGTACTGTTCTTAACACCGGGACGATTTAAAGCTGATATACAGTGTCGTTCATCACAAGAATTATTAAAACCAAACGATTTCATTTATGGTGGTGAACCAAATTCAGTAACTGATAATAATTCGCATGTATGGCGTTTTATACCATCCGTTGAATTAACAGTAACTGAATAGAATGTAATAAAATAGACTAAATGCAATATGAATTTAATTTAATGGATAATTTCGTTTATTTATTTTAATCAAATATGGATCCAGGGAATATGGATAACTATTAAAGCAAAACATATATAATTAAATTACTCTCATCATATTGTTTATGTTTCATATCATTTAAAACAAGAAAACGAAAAACAAAATAAGAAATCATGTAATTAAGAAACATTTTTATTTCTATATTATAAATATTTAAACCAATTAATAATAAAAAAACACACAAAAAGTTATTGTTCAAATCATTGCATTGTTACTTAAAGCCTGTATCTCAGCTTAACATACCTAAATGGTGTATCACAATCCCGGCCATTTATTATTTCAGTTTAATATCTAACCACCCTTAATAAATAGTTTACAATAGAAAAACACAATTTAATTGAATTTTAGAAGAAGAGGCATCAATAATTCCACATTTTAATTTCAATAAAAATTATAGAATTATTACTTTTATAAGAGAAGAGTTTTGTACAATTATAACATCTTAATTATTCTAAAGTTTTGTTGATTATCACAACGGTTTTTGTTCTTAATTGCAAAATTTAAGACTGCAATTAAATTAGTTACTGAACATTTTTATTATTTTCGGTGAATTCTATTTAATATTATTATTAATATACCCATACGAGTTAATTGCTTCATATTCCCGTTCACATTGTACGAGTAATTCATACCATAATTCACCATTTGGTTGTGGCTCATCAAATGACCCACCATATGTGGGTGGCAAGCAACGTGGATCAATATATTTGTGCAGTGATGCTTTATCGCTTCCATGGAAAATAATTCGTGAACGAAGTTTTTCTCTTAAAAATGGTTTGAATAGGGCAAAGACAACATTAAAGATTTTCGGTTGATTCACAATATGAAGATTTTTGACACGTAATGGTACTGCATCTTGTAACCAATCAACAATACGTTTTGCAAATTGTGGTGTAAATTGCCATGACTGTTGTAATGATAAACCATCCATATCCAATATGATTACGGAACCATTTACCTGTGTGCAAGGCTCCCACATGGCACCTTCCAAAAACAATACACAGCCCTTGAATACCTCATCTAAAGTCACTTCCTTATGTTTCCATCTCTCTATATTAATCAGAAATGATTTTGTTTTTTTTTGTTTAAACTTTAATTCAGAGAAATCAAAAACAATAAATTATACTCACTTCCTAATTCTAAAACAAGCATACGTCTTCCAAATTGATCGCGATTCTTTAATGTGGTCAATATATTTTGTTTAAAAATATTCATTTCCCTTGACGGCGTTAAATTATTATAAATCTCTTTATGTTTCACCTTGAAACTATAATAACGTTTAATCTACGGATATAAAAAATAAAAAGCGAAAAAAATACGCTAGTCATCAGTATTTCTCACAATAAAAACGAAAATATCAAGAATTAAATAAACAAAATCGCTTTATGACGGGATACATCAATCGATTTATTCATTTTTAATTAAACACTTACCAATTCTTTAGCACTTTCTGGATAGTATTTGCATGGTCGCAAAAATTTTATAAGCCATTCATCGTTCTCTAATGGTATCTGAAGATTACGTTCCTCTAGTAAATTATAGTAAAAAAAAAATAACAAAATTAATAAGTTAGAAACCCACATGACAAAACAAACGAATCAAATTCCAGTTTAAATCACATATTTTTAGACAAATGATGCAACGGAATTGCCCAGAAATTTGAAAATAAAAACATGATTTTGATTAATTCCAGACAGTAATCATTCAAATGTTTATTCGCTTCATTAGCATGTGGTTAAAATTCAATTTCACTGGAATTTATTCTCTACCAGATTCATATACGTCAGGTGATATGCAATAAAAATCAACATATTTCTTAATGCTAACGAGTTCATTATTAAATACAAATCGATAGATAATTGAAATGAGAGACATTAAAAAAAATAAAATAATCAGATTAAAATTCAAGATCATTCTCAGGTAATTAGATGTTACCTTACCTAGATATTCAAAGCAATTACACCTAATTGAAATTCAACTGTTTACTATGACAACTTTAGTCAGATCATCTCATTAAGGTGTAATTTAATATTCAATTGGAGTTTTTGCTGTTGTACTGTTTTTTTTATCGTTTTCGATGTCAGTAATTAATTATTTAGATGGAATAATCGTCACATATGTGAGGTAACACATTGAAATTTCAAACAGAAATAATGCAAAGTACACCACCTTTCACATACACAATGTCAATTAGATAAAACAACATGTATTTCATTTACAATTAATTCATTAATTGCCATCTATTTTGAGCATACATTTACTAGATTTTGATGCAAAACTAGTGACATATATATCAAGGTAAATATACACCAGAGTTATTCATCAGATACAAAATGACTAGTTATAAACAATCATATCACTAAACAATAAATTGATCGATCCATACGGCATTTAATTCTCTGAGTTTATATCCGACCTAATAAGTGTGATCACCTTGAAATATTTTGATCGATAATATAAACTCGTCTTGTTTCACATATTTAATAGTTTCCAGTATTTATAAGGTGGCGTTCAGTTTCATTGAACTTATTGTTTTTTTTTTTTCCATTCCAATGCCTTTAAGGCTCTGTGGTCATAACACAAGTTCAACATTATGCCATTTTTTTTTTATTCGTCTCTCATTCAGTTATGATATGTAAATAAGTGAGTGATTGTAAAGATTCATTTCGAATACAAACGATCGACAAATTAATATCATTTGTTCATGTTTATTAATTAAGTAAATGAAGTATGGATCGTTTGATTAACAGACAATTTCCATTTGAATAAAATGATAAATCAACAGTAATTATTTTTTTGTTCCTTTGCCATTGTAAAGAATTGCAGATGTTTTATTCAAAAAAAAAAAAAAAAAAAAAAAAAAAAAAAA